>ML104236.1:41289-82436 GCA_003697995.1 Taxidea taxus jeffersonii | reverse complement strand
TTTTTCCTGACTCCAGGCCTTTGACCTCCCTTTTATTAAAGCATTTACTTTAGAAAACTTGCAATTGTAAATTCTTTCTCTCTTTGAAAGGAACATCTTTTGAAAAACTTCTAGCCACTATCACAACCCAAGAATGTCATCCCCAGGGACCTAGGAACCATACCTTTGAAGCATCATCATTAAGGAAGTTGGTGCTCCTGTCTCCCAGTTGCATTGGGAGGATAGGAGCATGACTTCTATTAGGCGCCAATTAGCAAGTGAGGATGGTCTAATCACAGAGAGAAAACATCTGTGAACTTGGGAATAATTCATCATGTTCAACACATCCCACTGATCAACTTTAAACCTATCTTCCTTCACTATTTTTAGCTCACCTCAGTGATTAAAATTTCTCCCACCTTTTGTTTGAATAGAGTTGACCTCTCCTTTTTTTTTTTTTTCAATATTCATTTTTTCCCCCAATATATTTGAATAAGGTTTTCATTCCTTGTTCAACTTTTCCTGGTACAATTTTTGCTTAGACAGGACCAATAAGCTGAGGATTGAGACCTAATCACTGAAATCTCAATGTGGATGTCATTGGTGGTTTATAGCTTTAGGTTTAAAAATTTAATGAATAAAATATTTTCAGAATACCAGTAGATGATTGATATGAAGAAATTAGTTCACTGGTTTCAACGACAATATCTCTTTAGTTTGTGATTAATGGCTTGTGCTGTAAATAGCTACTTCTTTTTGATACTCTTATAGATTTAAACTATTTCAAAATACTAAAAAATAGCACAAGGTATTTAAATATTTAAGTATTTATTTGGTTATTCAAACACAAATAGCTACATTCTTTTTTAAGATTTTATTTATTTATAGGGGTGCCTGGGTGGCTCAGTTGGTTAAGCAACTGCCTTCAGCTCAGGTCATGATCCCGGAGTCCCAGGATTGAGTCCCGCATCCAGCTCCCAGCTCCATGGGGAGTGTGCTTCTCCCTCTGACCTTCTCCCTTCTCATGCTCTCTCTCACTCTCTCTCTCTCTGAAATAAATAAATAAAATCTTAAAAAAAAAAGATTTTATTTATTTATTTGTCAGAGAGAGAGAGAGCACATATAGGGGGAGTGGCAGGCAGAGGGAGAAGCAGGCTCCCTGCTGTGCAAGGAGCCCATTGCAGGACTGGATCATGGCCTGGGATCAAGCCCTGCATCGGGTTTCTCTGCTCAGCAGGGAGCCTGCTTCCTCTTTTCTCTGCCTGCCTCTCTGCCTACTGGTAATCTCTGTCTGTCAAATAAATAAATAAAATCTTTAAAAAAAAAAAGGTGGAAACCTACTTATGGTGAAATAAATGTTATAGACCATGAAATCTGCCACACTATCTCATTGAAGGAGTTATCTCTTTTTTAAAATTTTATTTATTTATTAATTAATTAATTTATTTATTTGACAGACAGAGATCACAAGTAGGCAGAGAGGCAGGCAGAGAGAGAGGGGGAAGCAGGCTCCCCACCAAGCAGAGAGCCCGATTTGGGGCTGGATCTCAGGACGCTGGTATCATACCTGGGCTGAAGGCAGAGGCTTTAACCCACTGAGCCACCCAGGTGCCCCTGAAGGAGCTATCTTTATGAGGTTTGATTAGCATCCTCTGAAGCCTCTGAGGAAAATTCCATTTCTTTTTCTTGTTAATGCTTTCTTAATTATGTGATTCTTTGATCCAAATATGCTTGGTTATGGTTTTGGTGAACAATTTAGGCCAGACTGACCTGTGAGTGTCAAAGAAGTGGAGGTTTTCAAAACTCAGCGCTTGGCTTCTGGGTTTGCAAACAGCTCATTAAGCAGTATCTAAAATTACTTTCACTGTTTGGAAAATGACTGTTAACTTGTACTGTACTCAGAAGTGACAATTGCTAATCATATGGAAATATTTTAGCTTAATGAAGTAAAAAATAAAGTAGTTGGCTTCCTTACCTTCATATCCTTTTTTTCTTCCCTACTGGTTTGATGTCCTAACCTACTTGAGAATTTTCTCTCTTGTTTCTAGACTGAAATAGTCCAAGAGATATTCGTTAGGAAATTCACAAGAATGCATGTAAATTAAACATATGCAAATTACTTTTCCTTTTCAGAGTCTAAATTCATCCTTTCTTTTCTTGTGTCAAAAGAAGTACAGAATTATTAAGGAAAAGCAAAAAAAAAAAGAAACAATCAAAATGCCCTGAGCCACAGATAAACGGTTGACAGGGTACTGTGGCGTTCAAGCCAAGATGGCGATGGAATTCCATCTTGTGGATCTCCTCCTGCTCCCAGTGCATAATGATGGTGGCAGATATTTAAAAGAGAATATTCAAGAAGACATATGTATTCAAGAAGATCAATACAAACCACTTTGTGTAACAGAAATAAAAATTCCTACTTGGAAAACATTGTACATAGCTGATGCTGTGAGATCACTGAGCACTAAGAGTTTGGCCTTCTTGGGAAAATAAGATTAAGAGCTCCATTTGATCAAGTCTCAATGCTTGGAACCAGTTGCTGGAGCAGGGCTCTCTCAGTCCTAAGGTGACATAAGTCTGTGACCAGAGAGTAAAAGGAGATAACAAAATAACATATGTTTAAGGAAAGCTGCTCTCTGGCTTACTGGCTTGATGCCTATTTACTCAGTAACACCAGAGTACAATGGTCCTCAGCCATCCAAAACTGGGGCCATGGGGAGTAGAGAGAAAAGGAGAGGAAGAGAGAGGGGCCAGAGAAAGAGAGAGATCTTTTGTCACCCAACGTGAGTCTTACCTTCATAAAAAATATCAGTAACATATAAGATAAAATAAAGCAGAGACATAACAGGAGGGTAGGTGAATATAAAAATGACCAATAAGAAATATTAGAAAGGGAAATATATTCATTTATTTTTAAAATATTTTATTTATTTGAGAGAGTGAGTGAAAGAGTGAGAGCACATGAGCAGGGGGAGAAGGAAAGGGAAGAGCAGACCCCCCTGATGAGCAGGGAGCCCAATGCAGTGGGCCTGATGCAGTGGGCCTAATGGTAGGACTCGGGATCATGACCTCAGCTAAAGGCAGACACTTACCCGACTGAGCCACCCAGGCACCCCAGAAATACATTCATTTAAATAACATTTAATAGATTGATAAACTTCAAGCTGGATAAAACCAATGATAGAATAAATGAATGAAATCATATTTAAGTATTAGCTAAGAATTCAGTAAGAGGAAAAAATCACACATGCACACATGCATACACACACACATACACAAGTGCACACACATTTAGAAAGCTAATATTAGGCAGCAGAGAAAACAGAAATTGAAGTTTCAATATTTATATAATTGGAATTCCTAAAGAAGAGAAGAAATGACAGAATCAATATTTGTTCAAACTGAAGAAATGACAGAATCAATATTTGTTCAAACTGAAATTTTTAAAATTTAAAAAGAATTAAGTGGTCATCTAGGAAGTGCATTTCAAATTTTATGTAGTTAAAAAAAATTCCCCACCTGGATAAATTGCATTAAAACTTCAAATTTTCCCCCAAAATAAAAAATAAAAAAAATTCAAACATCCAAGTAAAGAGTTACCATACAAAAAAAGACAGATATTTCCTAGTTATCCAGATAAAACTTTCATCAACAACAAAAATTTGTTGGAAGACAGTAACATATTGTCTTCAAAGTACTCCAAACATATTAGATGTTTATACCAGTTAGCATTCAATGGAAGGGCACACCAGACGCATCACAGAAGCTGGAAGATGAAGAGAGTTTGTCATTCACAAACCCTTGGAATTATTACTCTTTCTAAAATAGATTCCTTGCCCATTTATCACTGCAATATATTAGAATATGTTTATCATATTTACATCATAGTACCCCATACCTTTTTTTCACCTGCTTTTCCCACTAGATTACTAGACCCACGAGTACAAGGCTTCATATATTTAATTTGTTGCTGGATTTCTGTCCTTTGACAAGAGGCACTTGGAAATATTTGAATTGTTAAGTGGAATGACTTGTGAGATAGCCTTGCTTAGACCAAGTCCGTAAAAGAAATGAGATTTCAACTGCATAAGTGCCTCCTTTATTGCTAATATTTCTATAATTTTATTTTAATTTATTATCCTCTACTTGCTTAATTAATATAATAAGATTTTATATCCTTTTCTACTGCCAATGCCTTACATGCTAGTCTATTATTGACTTTGTATTGGGATGCATGATAACCTAGACTTAACAACTCATGACATTGTTAAATTTCTGCATGATAATGTATTTTAAACTACAGTTTAGCATAGAGGTTGAAAATTCAGAAGTTATCAGCGAACTCTAACTGTAAGATAAGAATTGCTGAAAATTCTTTCTAGCTAGAGAATTGACTGCTGTTGTGGCAGGTGATAAGGGTGGCTAGAGAGATAGTGTGGGCACCTCCGCCCTTTTATGAGCAAACTGAGAGGATCTAGCAAGGGCAAGTGAGCATACTTTAGGTCTGTATAGTTTCTAGTTTCCTGAAGACACTGTCACTGGCCCCCTAGAAGCCTGAATGATTCTGCCATTGAAATATTGTTTCATCCTTCTTAGAGTGAATCTTTCAATCCTGGGAATTGTTAGAGTGTTTGAGATAAATAGTGTAGTCTTCGGTGATTTTTAAAAAATAGGTGGTAATATTGCTTTTGTGTGTTCTTGCTAAGCTAAAATAGTTTATTTTGTCTGAAATGTATTTTTCACCTAGTAACCTGAAAACCTACTAACCTGATAGCAAATCACCTAGTAACCTGATAACCAGGTGGTAGAAGATGATGAAAATGAAAAGAAAATGAAAGCTTTAAGCTTTAAGCTTAAGCTTTAATGAAAGCTTTAAGCTTTCATTTAACCCTAATTGCTGAAGACAGTTGGTATTTATCAAAAAAATATGACCTTGCCTGACAGCTAATTCACAGTCAGATGGGAAATTTGTAGAATAGCAAACTGTAACAGTAAGTATTTTCCAGAGGTACAGAACCAGTAAGATTTTACATACATATCTAAAAAATAAAGTCATTATGGAAGTCCTTATTCTGTCTGCTAAATTATTCCTATTCTTCTCCCCAGGTAACACACCATGAGTGAAATTTCTGTCTCCTTGTGGTTTGCTGGAGCCATGTAAGTAGTTCCGACCAATGAGGTGTCCTTTCAGGACACGTATCTAATTGCCAATGCAGGATCATTCAGGGAAAAAAAAAGTGATCTTTGTTATGTAGTGGCAGATTATTTGGTAAAAGTGTTGCCCGAATAAACTTGGGATGCATATAATAAACAGGAAGCATTAGTGGAAGAGTCTGGAGAGCAGATTGTTATTAGATAAGTTTGTCTTTCTATTTGAAAAGGCAGTAAAAGAAAGACAACCTAATTGGCTGGTTTGCCAGCAGAAATAAAGAACATAGAGAGTGTAGATATTCAGCCACTTGTAGGCTTGGAATAAGTAGCTGCTTTCCTACCCCAAACAATAAAAGACAAAAAAAAATTCTTTGAGCAGCAAAATTAAATGAAACCACTGTCTAAATGCAAGAATCAAATTAAAGATGCAGCTTTCAAATCCATTGTTCAACCATGGAGTGACTTAGGTGCACCTCATTAAGCCTTTTTGTTGGACAAAATGACTTATGGGAAAGAGACCAGAGAGTGCCTATCTTCTGGAAACCTATTTGGCTCCAGGTAGCACCAATTGTATCCAGAGAGATAAGGGGTAAAAATCTTGGGGCGGGGAGAAACTATGGATGTGACTATTGGGACACGCTGGTAACAAGAATAAAATAGGCCAGACTCCAAGTATCTGAGATAGATTAGCAGAGAAAAGACCTGGTTTACATGTTACTGTTTTGGACATTGAACAACCTTGAACTCTCACATTTACATGGGAGGAAAACAATCTGAGCAGGTGCTCAATCCCAAAAGAGAGCATGGTCGAGGTGGGGATGTACCACTCAGATCACCAGAGGCAGGAATCATGAGGACCAGTGGTTCCAGCGGCCCCTCCCGAACCACGATCCTGTATGTGCTGATGCTGCACTACCCACTACCCACGGGCTGCCCCCGCTAATAACTGAATAAGGGCAGGCTCATTCCTGAGCGATGTGGGACTCCTCTGATGGGCAACTTTGGCTTGGGGACTCACTGATGTCCTAAAAGTTCCTCATAATTGCTCTGAATTTTAAGATGCATCAGCTCTCCTTCCTTCCATCCATCTCTCCTCCATTCCTTCTTTCTTTTCCTTTCCTTGGGGTCAGACCTGCATCTGATATGAAGTTTCCCTAGCCTCCCTTAGCACCTTCTCCATTGTGTCCCACGGACATTTCTCCAAATAAATTTTTACATGTTTAGTAGTCTCTTGACATCTGCTTCTCAGAGGACACAGATGGTCACAAAGGGCATGTTCTCCCACACCCTATTCAGAGTAGCCTAAGAGGGTAACAAAAGACCTTCTAGAGGTTGGATGCAAAGGGACAGATAGAAAACAGTGGTCTGAGGACGTCCTCCTGGAGAGCAAAACCAGCTCATAATCATGAACATTTCCCTTCCCTTAGAAATTTCTGCCCAGCTCCAGGAACTCGACTGCTTAGTATCTCATGTTCTTTCCACTTTCTGAAGAAGAGAGTTTAATACAGATACCCTCTTCCTGACCCACAACTGCTTATAAGGTGGGTTGTTGACGAATAGCTTGTCTTTTGAGTATGTAGTTTGCAAGGTCAAGAGGAGCTGAATCCAGTCTGTAAAAACAAAGCAAAACAAAACCCACAAACTGTATTGATCAGAAATTCTGTCAGGAGACAAAAACGCACCAGTTATTTAACAGAGAGTTAAAATCAAGTAGGAAACGCTGTAGGTGAAAAGGCAGAAAGGTAACACTAAAGCTATCACAAAGAATCAAATGGAAGCCATGAGCACTCCGAGGCGTTGGAAACCGAAGGGAAGAGTTGGCATTATTTCAGAGCTGGATTCAGTGAATCTCAGTGAATCTGTTTCTGCTTTTCAAAAGGGCCTGCTGCAAGTGATTATTTTGCTTGAGTCCTCAGGGATGTTCTAGGGAAATAAGTAACAGGCCCCTTCTCCGTGCTGAGTCTGAAATAGGGGAACTGTTCCCAGGGAGCCCCTCAGCAAACTGGTGCTTTACCCCCATGGGCTGTGAGAGTCCCAACTAAAGTTTCATGATTTCTAGTTTGGGAAACTGTGAGCTCGATTAATTTAAGAGAAAGCATGGATGGCAATTAGATGGCAGGCAATTTGCGGCAAAAGTCAGTCTTTTGAAGACAAGGGTTCGCTTGCTAATGATTTAACTGTACCTTTGTAGGGGGGTGTTATATTTTCAGACATTTTGAGGAGATTTTTTTTCTTCCCCAGAGCACAGGAAAAGAGAAGCAAGAGGTGGGGGGAATCCCCCAAAACACCTTAGTCTTCTAACCTAGAGGCTGCTGCCTGTCCCACACCACTATGCTCCTTAGCTTGTACATGTGGCCTCTTTGTTTTGTACGTATGTGGCATCTTGTGGGCACATGGGTGAAATCCATTATAATAAAAGAGCATATCGTTATTAGCGAATCTTGTATATATTAGTAATTCAGACAAAGGTACAAAATATTTCTTTTTTTAAAGATTTTATTTATTTCTTTGAGGGAGAGGGAGCATGAGCAGGGCAGAGAGGAGCAGAGGGAGAGGGAGAAGCAGGCTCCCTGCTGAGCACGGAGGTGGATGTAGGGCTGGGTTGGGACCATGACCTGAGGAGACGCCCAACCAAATAAGCCAACTAGGTGCCCAATGGTACAACCTATTTCTGTACTTGTTTTAATCAGACTCATTTCCTATCCTTTTTAAAATTTAAGTCAACTCCACGCCTAGTGTGGAGCCCATTGTAGGGCTTGAACTCACAATCCTGAGATCAAGACCTGAGCTGAGATCAAGAATTGGATGCTTAACCTAATGAGCCACCGAGGCACCCATCATTTTCTAACCATGTATCCATTTTTTGGTGAATGTTTTATCTCCCTTACTGGATTTACTAGATATTTTTCTCCTTCTTTACCTTACCCTCTGCTTGCAGTTTAGGCTTACTCCTAATGAGAAAGGAGAGAACCTGTGGTCTCCCTGATTCTTTTGGGGAAACAAGGGTGGGGGTGCTTTATCTCCTTAAAGCTTTCAGTCATTCATATGTTTTTCACTGTGGTGGAACACAGGCAATGAGTGATGTCCACTTCAGTAGCATAAAGATGATGTGCTATTAAGCTAACAAAGACACTGTCCTTTTTATTCTTATACTCAAAGTCCGCTTTGCTCTATGGAATGAAGGACAAAGAAAATCTTGCTTTGCTATTACCACCTTCTAATTTTTGTCTCATATCCTCTTCCTGTGCCAAACCCATCCCCACTCTGGAAAACTGGGGAGATATATATATATATACACACACACACGTACATATGTATACACACACACATATATATTTGCAAGTAATTAGGACCTGCTGTGGTTTGGAGTGGGTGGTGTTGGGGTTCAGAGCCCACGGCCAAGAAAGAGCCCTTGATACATTGTCGGTGCAAAATGATGGTTTTATTAAAACACAGGGACAGGACCCATGGACAGAAAGAACTGCTGCTCTAGGATTGTGAGGAGGAACTGATTTTACACCTTAGGGTTGGGGGGAGTAAAGACCAAGGGAAGTTCCAAAAGGATTTTCATATGCTAAAGAGGATTCACAGGATATTGGAGGATATTGGACTCACCCCCACAGCAGGCATTAACCTTAAGACAGCTGGGGATTTCCTGGAGGAAATTACACTCTGCGTGCCTCAAGTATTTATCAATGGGCCGCAGGTTGGAAGGACATTGAATTTTATCTACATTTCCTTCTGCCTTTGTTTCCCACACTAGGACTTACAGCACATAAAAGCAGCATTGAATGTTATAGCTTCCTATTAACCTGAGCCTCTAACAGCAAGGGTGAGAAGATAGGCAGGTGATCTGATCAGATTTGATCAGATAGGTGACTGGAAAATCAAACAAACCCAAACCCTCCTATTTATCTAAAAGCCCCAGAGGTTGTGAGCTCGCAGCCTCATCTGCACACAGAAAGTAGAACATACTATCCTATCTGATCCTACGGCCAATATGTTTAATGTAAACATATTAGGTATTTTGGGTTGCAAGTTATGATGAGGAATCACCTTCTGGCTGTGGAACGTACATCAATCAGCGACACAGCCCTAGGGTCGGCCGAGCGGCTCTACGATCAGAGTAAAGCAAGGCCCTGTACTTTGTCCAGCAATCCAAACATCAGGTCTGTGAGCCGCCTGACGACAGCATCCAGAAAGCCGCCAGAGAGCTGGAATACAATCCGAGCACTAACAGATTTAGCATTTTAGTAACAAATGATATGCAGAGAAGGCTGGTTTCAAAAGATATGCTTAGGCCTTCAGAGGACTCGAGCTGTGAGCGCCATTGGGATGATCTCCCTTTCAAACGCCACTCTAGCCTTGGGTTTGCCCACGTGGCTTTGACTCAGAGCAGTACCGGTCTGTAAGAGCCCAGAGGTTAGCGTTCCACTGGAGGAGTGTGTAAAGGAAGTGCAAGAGGGAAGCTGAAATCGTAAAAGGAAAGCACTCCCACCAGTCATGGGATTGCTGAAACTGAAGGCACCACGTTCGTCAGAGCCCTGCCCCCTTCCCTCTGAAAAGGCCGCAACAAATAGGAGACAAAGGAGAGCCTGCCCTTCACTTCCCCCATGGTTTGCCCTTCACTAGTGTCTTAGAGTTCTCCAAATGCCACAAGGAAGGTTAAGGAAGCCTCTAGTTAAAATGCAAAACAGCTCTTACCCGGAAGGTATTTTGTGGTGGAAAGATAGAAAGCAGGCCACGAAGAAGTTAATTTTGAAAATCTTTCAACAGAAGGTAAGGAGGGATCCTTGAATTTTCCTCTCTGTAATAGGGAGTAGCATAATTTAATTATAGAATTCTAAATTGCGTCATTTGTTTTCAGGATTTATGACTTGATCTTTGAGGAGTCCATGGCATGAGGTGGGGTCTGGCGATGGCCGCGAATGGTGAGATCATATCTTCCATTCAGGCAGAAGTTAGATAAAGTCTAATGACAATGATAATAAAACCTCATATTTTAAAATATAGCCTTAAGCTAATTTACCATAGGTTAGTACTGTATGTGTTTTCTGTCATCCTTAATTATATCAAATAATAAGTTAGTTTAATTTTAACTAACATTAAAGCAACTCTTTGGGCTAATAATGAATAGTGTTTGTAATGACAAAGGATAACAATAGCTTATATTTGCTTTGCATCGACTCATTTACTACTTATGAACTCCATGAGTTTTGCTCATCTGAATTCTCTTCACCCCCATTAAGTGCCCTTTGAGGTTGGTCCCATTTTTACCCATCCTCATTAATAAGAAGATTGAAGCAGAAAATTAAGTAACTTGCCCAGAGACATAGAGCTGGAAGCTTTGAGCATGTAGCAGAGGCATTATGAATCCAGGCAGGGGACCTCAGAGCCCAACCTGCTGACCACTCCTTTGGGGACAGCTTTTGTACAAGTGAGATGGTGCTGGTCAAAGTGCCTCCCATGAATTAGATGCCCAGAGGACGTTCAGTTCCTTTTCTTTCTTAAGAACTAAATCCAGTGGTTTGTAGATTTCATCTTTAAATGGAAATAGTGATCTAAAAAGTCATATCCAAATTTATGGTTAAATATAGATTTAATGATTTATATTGTTCAAGATTATCTTTTTAAAAAAGATTTTATTTATTTATTTGACAGAGAGAGAGTACAAGTAGGCAGACAGAGGGGGCGGGAAGCAGGCCACACGCTGAGCAGAGAGCCAGATGCGGGGCTTCATCCCAGGACCCTGGGATCGTGACCTGAGCTGAAGACAGATGGGTAACCAACTAAACCACCCAGGTGCCCCCAAAATTATCTTTTTAAATAAAATAAAATTTAGTATGCTTTGGAAAAGCAAGGGAACAGCAGTCAATTTTCATCTCAGATGTTTTGATATACCTACGGAGAGCCTAGATAAGTAGCTACTGTCCTATGTGGGTAATTACACCGTCAGGTATGTAGTGGCCTGGAAAAAACTTCACTTTCACTCACATTACACCCGTATTGTTGTTGAGACAGATAGGATAGAAAGAGTCATCAGAATCACTAGGGAGGAGTGCCTCGCTGGCCGAAGAGTATGCGATTCTTGATCCCAGGGCTCATGAGTTGGAACCCCAAATGGGGTGTAGAGATTACTTAAAAATAAAATCTTTAAAAAAAAAAAAAGAATCACCAGGGTAACTAATTAAATTTCAGATTTCCTGGCCTACATTCTCAGACTCTTGGGCAGGGTGGGCTGACATATTAATTTTTAACAAGTATCCTACTCATGTTAACAAATAATGATTGTGATTTATAACAAATGCAAACACAAAATACTCTCTATCTCAGCCCCAGACCTCCCTAAATCCACCTCAGCACTTTCCCACTTTGGGATGGCCAACACAATGGTCTGAGTCTTTCTGGAGTCTTCCAGTCTACAGGGGTCTGACTGGGATGTCGTCACTAGAAACCGTGGGCAGAGAGGTGCCAAAAAGTGCCCCAGCTCTCATGGACAGGCAACAGAAGGACTGCAGCTAGAAACAATGCTGAGGAATAAAACAAATATGTGATAGAATTATGAAACTCGTAAATCACAGAGGAAATGTAAATGTTACCATTATGGCTGCATTGTTATACTAAATACAGTTTAGTGGAGGAAGGACATTTCCTCATCATGTATAGATGCAACAGGAATTTATATTTCCTCTTCGTATGGCTCATTTCATGCAGCAGTTTTTGAGTCATAAAAAGGGGAAAGCAGTGTTCCTGATGCAAATGTTAATAATGGGAAGAGCATGTGTGTTATTACTGGAGACGATTTCAGGACTCTGGTGACACTTGACTGCTGTCTCACATATTCTTACCGCCCTGCTCAGGAAAACTCCAAGCTGTTCTCTGCTCTATAAGTCTAAGGAGTAGTGTGGGGGTTGGGGGATTGGCGGGCGCATTCTATCAAATGAAGAGAAGAGGGGGGTAATCATGGATCTTAGCAGGAAGCCAAGATACGGAGAGTTGACCAGACATTTGGTTACCTGAGAACAAAGCCCGAAGTCCTGAGGTGTGCCATCCTGGCATATGGACCCTGCCCTTCCTGAGGCCAGTGGCTCACTTCCTCCTAGCTTGGGATTTTTAATGTAAACTCCCATTTCTTAATATTCCTGGTGGATGGGGGCGCCTGGCTGGCTCAGTTGGTTAAAGCCTCTGCCTTCGGCTCGGGTCATGATCCCAGGGTCCTGAGATAGAGCCCCACATCGGGCTCTCTGCTTAGCGAGGAGCCTGCTTCCTCCTCTCTCTCTGCCTGCCTCTCTGCCTACTTGTGATCTCTGTCAAATAAATAAATAAAATCTTAAAAAAAAATATTCCTGGTGGATGTAGGAAAGGATCTTAGGGTTCAGAGCCAGTGGCCAAGAAAAAATTCTTGAGACGCCTTTGGTGCAAAAAGGTGGTTTTATTACAGCTTAGGGACAGGGCCTGTGGGCAGAAAGAGCTGCACTGGGGTCATGAGGAGTGGCCCATTATATACTTCTAAGTAAGGAGGGGTTTGGGGATAGCATAAGTCTCGGGAATTTTGGAAGCAAGGTTTCCAGGACCTTGAGGAGACTAGCTGCTGTTGGGAAAAGGTCATTTATTACCATCTAATGACTAAGGTTTTATTAGATGGGACACGCTGAGTCACCCAGTAGCCAGCCAGCCAGCCGTGTGCCAAGCCAGCCAAGACAAGCAGAACCACTTGGTCTTGCAGCTGACACCATACCCATTAGCAATGATCCGCCATTGTTTAAGCCAGTGATGTCTTGTATTGTGGCAATAAATAACTGATACAACATAAGAGAGGTAGGGATTAAGTAAAGACAGGAGAGAATATATTTGCCTGTCCGGTGTGAGGTCGAGGGTGGGGTAGATTTATACTTGAAAATTAATTGCATCATTGCTCTGGTATGAATATACACAATTAGTCAGTTTAACAACATCAGTTAAAGTAGATTACATCGAACTTTAATTTAGTGTTCCTGGAGCTTCAAATCTTAAAGTCTTTTTAAAAAGAGATTACATATTATCTGTTAATTACATCTGTTGGGATTTATCACTTGCTTAGGTTCTAGTTCAGTATCAACAAAACATTTTTACTAAGGAACTTTTTATGCATTTTCTTAGTCACTTGAAAAGAACCTCTTGGTGTCCACTTTTTCACTTTCATTAAAATCCACCACCCCCATTTTCCTCATATGTATGTCACTCAGAATCGCTGTAGAAAAAAGAGGGCACACACAAATTGGAAGACATTTTAATATATGTACCATCCCCATAGGTTTGGGTGAGCTAACCCAAGGTCACATACAGAACCCAGTACTAGAAATACTGGGGCTCTTGCTACTCAAGGCAGAAAGTCGGAGATGATCGGTTTCTGCAACCTGCAAGGAGAGAGTGCGTTACAGACCCTGCAGGTGGGATGCTGGGAGGATAAAAATCCTAAGCTTATTCCCTTTTTGTGATCTCTGTTTTGGGATCCCTTTAGCCTAACCAAGTTTGAGGGCAAAGGAGCCATTGAAGCAGTTGAGATAGGAAGACTCCAGAACCCAAGGCAGATGAGGATGGAGATTAGTCTGGAAAAAGCCAATGTGAACATGACCGTATATATGCTTCTTGTATTTTATCAATAAACCCTCTTTCTAAATAACAAAGCAGGGCTCCTGGAAGCCTGGATACTAGATTTCCTGGATTTTGAATCATCACTGCCCGGATGCCAGATTATTAACATTATGCCTTCTATTGTCAAAACACTTCTTATCTCCCTAAGAATCTCAGGCACACCTACTACTCCCCAACCTATGTAATCTGCCAACAGTAGAGACCAGTGCTGAAGCCTAGCCATCACACTACCAGCCACTTGGTGGTAAATTGATTACACTGTGTTGCTATGTGTCTTCTGTCCTAGAAGCAGCAGCCATTAATCTTAACTAGAATCAACACATTTACAACAACAGCTTGCCTTTTCTGTGTGCACCACGTGACAAGGGCTTATAAAGGATGATTCCCTAGCAGAATATAGTAGGTAATACTGTCTTAAACCAAGGTGTTCATTAAACTTCAGAGGGGATGGGCAATGGGATAGAGCCACAGAATCCACTGGTTATACTATCCCACCCCAAAGCTGCTAGAAATACACTACCTTTCTGAAGGTATTGCTGAGGTAAAAGATGGGAGGAAACATCTCATATGGCAGGTTGCCATCTTCCAAGATGCTGTAGGAATCCTATCTCAAAAACTATTATCTCAAACTGTGTCCGTTAAAGCTAGAATACATGGGTCTGAACACCTAGGTATAGAAAGAGGAGTGGCACAACTTCCCTTAGGTCCCAATGATCCATTTGGGAAATTTCAACCTCCTATCTTCAAAATTGAGTTGCTCACCAGGTGGCTGTGATGGAGGAGAAGGATATACTCCCCCAATTTTTGAGAATTACTTAAAATTGACTTCATGCAGGTTCTCTTCTGAAAGTGTCCACAATGGTCAGCCAGTTGGGTTAGGGGTATAGAAGGCTAAGTAAATAATGAACTTTTTTTTTGAGAGTCACCTTACAGTGGGCAAGTTTGGTCCCTGAACACCTCCAATGGTTATTTTTCCAGTTAACAAATGCATAGATTAGTATGAACACACTTAACAAAAAGCAGAAGCCTCATATTGGTTCTCTGATAAGTAGAGTCAGAAAACTGCTAGATCTGTTGCTACCTAGAAAACTAGTTAACCAAAAGCATTACTGCATTCCTAGAGGGTCCAGAGATTAGTGTCCTTTTAAGGACTTGAATGATATAGAGAGAATGATTTCTGCCATATTCTTACTTTTTTTTTTTTTAAGATTTTATTTATTTATTTGACAGACAGAGACCACAAGTAGGCAGAGAGGCAGGCAGAGAGAGAGGAAGGGAAGCAGGCTTCTCGCTAAGCAGAGAGCCCTATGTGGGCTCGATTCCAGCACCCTGGGATAATGACCTGAGCCAAAGGCAGAGGCTTTAACCCACTGAGCTACCCAGGCGCCCCTGCCATATTCTTATTCTAATAACCTGGTTGGTCTATTGGTCTATGCAAAAAAATAGGGAAACTGGAGCATCTGGGTGGCTCAGATGGTTGAGTGTCTGCTTTTGGCTCAGGTCATGATCTCTGGGTCCTGGGATCCAGTCCCACATCAGGCTCCTGGCTCAGCAGAAAATCTGCGTCTCCCTCTCCCCCTCCCTCTCTCCCTTGCTCAGGCTCTCTCTCTCTTCTCTCTCTGTCCTTCTCTGCCTCAAATGAATAAATAAAATCTTTAGGAAAAAAAAAAGATACGGACCTTAGAGAATGACACTGGGTTATCATCAACTTTATCATGCAGGGACTCCAATTGCAAATGGTACTATAGATGTGTTTTCTTTACTAGAGCAAATCAACATAGTTTTGTTACCTGGTATGCAATTATTGATCTGGAGAACTCTTTTATTCTTTTCTCCTCTATACCTTTAGTAAAGACTGACAACAAGAGCAGGCTTTCAATTTTCTGCCATTTACTATTCTACCTTGTAGCTATTCTGCCTTCCAGGCTTCTGGCATTATTTAGTCTGCAAGGACCCCACTGTCTCTCTGTTCATAAAATACCATACTAATCCACTGGATTGATAATATCATGCAGTTGGACCTGGTGGTCAGGAAGAAGTTATTTTAGCTGCTAAATATAGCTATCCCACATATACATATTTTAACACCTTTATAAAACCATATATGTTCTAGAATACTGGAAACAAACCCCTTGAAAATTCCAAGTCCTGCTGACTTAGTTAAATTTTGAAAGTTCCAGTGGTATAATAAATATGTGAACCAAGTCATTGTATCTAATCCAGATGCAAGATGAGAGATAAGTCATTGTATCTTGTCTATCCTAAAAGCAAGAAAGATGTACGTTACATAATAGGGATCTAGGTGTATTCTTCACTCCTGTATGCTGCTTTGACCCATTTGGCAAACAATGTAAAAAGCTGACACTTTTTTTTTTTTTTTTTGTGAGTTCTGGCACAAGAGGAGGATCTACAGTGTTCCCAACCTGTCATGCAAGTTGCTCTGCTGTTTTGGCCACATGACCCAAATTAAACGGAATTTGAAATATCTGTGCCAGATAGGGATGTGCTATGGAGCCTTTGGGACAATCCGAATTTTAGAGAAAAGTTATACAATTTTTTTTGCAAATAATATTCTCTTTTTGAGGAAGAATTTCTGGGTTGCTTTGTGCTGTGTTTGCAAACAGAGTAGTTCTCTGGTACAGAAGGCTTAGCCTTGACCCAGAGCTATAAGCATCTGTGCTGCATCTCTTGTGCTGGGGCTTTCCAGAGATTATATGTAGCATCTTTATCCTTGACTGAGGCATCTAGCAACATCAGATCCATGCAGTCTTATAGAATAGGTTGTGGGGCAGCTCATACTTGAACTTGTTCCTGTTGCAAAGCCCTTTCTTTCTTCCTTGCCTTTCCTTGCCTACCCTTGCCCTCCCTTCCCCTTCCCCTTTCCCTTCCTTTTCCTCTTCCCTTTTCCTTTTCCCTTCCCTTCCTTTCCTTTCCCTTCCCTTCCCTTTCCTTCCCCTTCCCTTCCCTTCTTTCTCTCTTTTCCCTTTCTTCCTTCCTTTTCTTTCTTTCTTTCTTCCTTCCTTCCTTCCTTCCTTTCTTTCTTTTTCTTTCTTTCTTTCTCTTTCCTTCCTTTCTCTCTTCTCTCCCTTCCTTCCTATTTATTTGAGAGAGTGAGCACATAAGCAGAGGAGGGGCAGAGGGAGAGAGAGAGAGAGAGCACAAGCAGGGGGGGCAGCAGGCAGAGGGAGAAGTAGACTCCCTGCTGAGCAGGTAGCCTAACACAGGGTAGATCCCAGGACCCTGGGGTCATGACCTGAGCAGAAGGCAGACACTTAACCAACTTAGCCACCCAGGCGCCCTGCAGTGCCCTTTCTTGTTCTGTGTCTCTTTTTCAAAGTCTCATCCTTCTGTGTCCTTTAGCAAAAGGGTTGGAGCAGTATTCCCAAATTCTTCCAATTATCAGGATTTGGGTGTGTGGTCCTTGAAGGACCATTATATTCCATTTCAGTAGATGACATCAACCGTCTGCTTCTTAGCTTTTGATTATTATTTTAAATTATAAAGTCAAGAAACATCATATTTTGCTGTTATTATGCTCCTAGGGAACATCATGATATCTATTTTTATTTTTTTTTAGATTTTTTTTTTAATTTATTTATTTGTCAGATAGAGAGAGAGCGCAGGAGCGAGCACGGGCAGGCAGAGTGGCAGCAGAGGCAGAGGGAGAAGCAGGCTCACTGCCGAGCAAGGAGCCCGATGCGGGACTCGATCCCGGGACGCTGGGATCATGACCTGAGCCAGAGGCAGCCGCTTAACCAACTGGGCCACCCAGGCGTCTCGGGAACATCATGATATCTATTACAGTATAGGCAGAAGTTGTATGTTATTATTTTATTTACTTTCTTCTTCAGTATTTTCTTTTTTTTTGGCATAAAGTTTCTTCTTAAAACTTACTTAGTTTTCTATGTGACTTTATTTATTTTATATAAAATCTGTCATATGCCTATTTATGATTTCCCACATATATTAAAACATAGTAGATAATCTATCAGAGCCATTTTTCTCTTTGGAGAACTTTTTCTTGGAACACTCTACTCTCCTATTTACATCTAGACTGGTTTCTCTTTAGGAATGCTGTAAAGTTGTTACCTTGAACCTCTTCTTTGCCACTTTGCCTTGTTAAATCCCTTGTTTGCTAGATTATCAATCTTCAATTTTTTGATTTGCCTCTTTCAACTCATGTGTAACATGCATGCATGGGATGTAAGTATTTTTGCATTCTTGATTTATTTAATCTCTATTAGTTTCCTCAATTTTTGAAATAGCAATTTCTGGGAAGTCTAATATCTCTATTAGAGAATTTTCTATCAGTTCCCCTGTCTTCAGGCTCATAGCATGTACACTTTGTTGGGAACTGAACACTTTCACAAGGCAAATCAGCTTGCTTCACTTCAGTTCTGGTTTCTTGATGTATGTACTTTAGATTTCTTATCTCTGAAAAATTTACCATTTTATCAGTATGCTGCCTTTCAAATATTTGCTGAAACCTTTTGTTCACTGGTGTTTTTGCTCCCATTCTTCCTGTTTCTGAGGATTTATGTACTGTAACTTTTTGACTATCATTTTAGAAGAGTTTTGAGAGCTAAAAGATAAGTATGGATGGCGTATCTGCTGAGTGTAGCTAGAATTTTTATTTTTTGTAGATTTTCTTCTAAACTTCATATAATTATCAAGGTATGCATTTTTCCATCTCTAAAGAGGTATGCCTCAAACAGAATTGTAATCGTGAATAATGGTCACAAACTCACAGAAGTTTTGTGGTAAGAGACGTCTTACAGATTTCTGGTACCATGCACTCATTTATAAAGGGCCAATTTTATGTAAGTAACTAAGAGCAAAGCTGGGAGGAAAACACATATTCTGACCTGCTCTTTCTAATCTTTATGCTTTCTTACTCTGATCAAACATTTTTGAGGACCGGGTATTACACTATGTGCTGAAGATAAAAGTTTGGGTAAGAAATTATATCTGTCTACTATCATATGATCTCCCTGATGTGAGGAAGTGGAGATGCAACGGGGGTGGGGGTTAAGGGGGTCGGAAAAGAATAAATGAAACAAGATGGGATCGGGAGGGAGACAAACCAAAAGAGACTCTTAATGTCATAAAACAAACGGAGGGGGGTGGGGGGGAGGGGTGTTGGGAGAGGGTGGTGGGGTTACATTATATGTTTATATAAAAATAAAAACAATTATATCTGTGTAGAGAGTTCAATGTTCATTGAGCAGTAGGTCAGTGGTGAAGAGGACATTTGACATTTCTGAAAGCACATTAAATATAACAACTTTGTATCTGGAAAACTTAAAAGTGATAGTTTTAATAATACAGACAATGAAAAGTGAAGCTTGGCAGAAATCCTTGTCTGATTGGGAGACGCAAAGTACTAAGTTGTGATTGCTGTCTTCATCAGAGTTACCAGAATATCCGGCAGTCGTGGAGGAGGGCTGAGATGTCTAATGTATCCCCAAGAAGGTAGATAAAATGCCAAGAAACAACGCTATGTGTAATGTTCAGCTTTCGAAAAAAATCACTCTCTTGTTCCTCCCTTTAAATAGCTTGTGCTGACATTTAATCATGTTGGCTAGGTAAAGGGTCTTTCCTCTGAAATAAAGTTGGCTTTCCAGTGTCTAATATACTCTTGGGTGTCTTACACTGTTCTGTCTCAGATTTCTATAGTGTGATGCCAGATTCTTGCCATGGGATTCTCATTGCTAATCACAGACTATTTTAATTTCTAGTTAACTCCAGAACAACTGGCAGACACAGTCGCCTTGCGTTTCAGTAGATCGGTGAGTTTTATTTTCATTTTCTTTGGGAGCTGTGTTCCCTTCCACTGAATGAGTGTTCTCTCTGGCCTGCAGAAATGAGATGAACGTTTGAATATGTCTTTATAAGTGAAACCCCTTTTTGCTGGAATACACACTTCTTGAACCCTAGGTGCAAAGGGCCATGCTCCTTTCTCCTCAACACCATTAGATACTCCACGGAGAAGAGTACCCCAGGCTACAGTTAAATATGGGTATGAGCTCATGCCCAATGTCGGGCGGGTGCACTGGGAACGTTGTATTAAACTTAAGGTTCAGAATATGATCTTTGCTTAAGAGGGAGTGAAGAAGGTGATACGGATAGAAGTGTTTTTTATTATGATTGGATAGAGACTCAGTGTTTCCTGGTCATTTATTATTTGTATTGGAAAACAAGAAATGATAAACAATTCATCAGTTATTAAAGTGATCTGTACTTGGGGCGCCTGGGTGGCTCAATGGGTTAAGCCTCTGCCTTCGGCTCAGGTCATGATCTCAGGGTCCTGGGATCGAGCCCTGCATTGGGCTCTTTGCTCAGCGGGGAGCCTGCTTCCCCCGCCCCCACCTGCCTCTCTGCCTACTTGTGATCTCTCTCTCTCTGTCAAATAAATAAATAAAATCTTTATAAAGTGATCTGTGCTTTTTTTGTGTGAATTCTATCCCTAGGTTTAAATGATTCAGATTTTTATGTCTCAGTAAGTCAAATTATATCTATCTATATCTATATACAATATTTATATATGTATATAAAATTTGCTTTGCTAACACACTTTATGCTATTTTTCAAATGCTGTCACATATTTTTAAGTTCAGTTACATTGCACTTTTGATAAAGTTAACTAATCTAAAGAGGTACCTGGACTCTATTATATACACTGATAAGGAAATATTCAAATTAATTGATTGCTGATACAACACTTGGTACATAGCTTATTTACAGATTTGATAGAGCCTATAATCCAAAAATTTGAGACAACTGTAGGAACAATAGGAAACTATTTAGAACTAATGCCAAACTCTTATTTTAATGACTCTTGTGGAACATTTATTATGGTTTATAATTTCTGAACATATGCGAGATTTCTTTTCCTATTTACAAAAGTCAGGTGAGCTATGGTTTGTAGCCCTTCTTTAATTATAAAGGTTGATTTTCATAATTTGTTAAAATTTGATTTTAAGAGATATGACTAAATACTAATGGTACTAGTGGCTCCTGAACCGCTCAGTCAAGTGTCTGATCCTTGGTTCCAGCTCAGGTCATGATCTCAGTATCATGAGACCGAGCCCCACGTGGGGCTCTGCACTCAGCACAGAGTCTGCTTTGGGTTCTCTCTCTTCTCTCCCTCCGCCCCTCCCCTATGCATGTGTGCTCTCTCTCTTTCTCTTTCTCTCTAAAATAAATAAATAAATAAAATCCACCTGAAAGTGCCAATCTTCATCTACATGTGTCTGGGCAACAATATGTATTGTCAATCACAACACAAAAATTTCTGGAACATATAAATGTGATAAAAAATGAACAATTCATGTGCTTTTTTATTTTTTAATGTAATGCCATATTATTAAATGAAGAAGCATTACTAGGTAGTTTTGAAAACTATCCTCTGGTTAACCTGGTTTATATTTTTGGAGTCTCTACTTTAAAGAACCCTTAGAAAATATTGAAATTAATGTTGAAATAAAAAATGGTACAGGGACGCCTGGGTGGCTCAGTTGGTTAGGCGGCTGCCTTCGGCTCAGGTCATGATTCCAGTGTCCTGGGATCGAGTCCCACATCGGGCTCCTTGCCTGGCAGGGAGCCTGCTTCTCCCTCTGCCTCTCTGCCTGTGCTCGCTCTCTCTCTCTCTCTAACTAATAAATAAATGAAAAAAAAAATGGTACAGTAATATTCTCCATGCTCTTAGGTCAAAATGTCTGCATCTTGGGAGACCAAATAGTGATGTGGCATTCATCCTGGCATTTTGTAGTATCAGAGCCTGCCAGAAATACTACCCAGGGCTCAGCTGCTGACAGCATCCTGGTGGGTCTGGTCGGTGCTGAATGTTTAATAGATATGTCAGGGTGATTAATGAACTTTTTGTTTTAGAAGAGATTAGATTTTTGGTCAGTATAACTGCAGATGATCAAAGTGGTGCTTTCAAATTTTTTATATGATTTTCCCACAAGTTTTCAGTGATATCTGGAATTTTGACAACATCATAGACCTTTGAAAGCAATTTATTTTTAAACAAAAAAAATCTCAATCATATCTTTATAAATTAAAAAAAAATTATTTAAGTTTTGTCAAAGTTTTGAAGAAATATTTCCATCCAAATTGCATTCTGCAGATGATTTAGAAGCAAAGTAAACATGAGGGATTAGGAAAATTTGTAAGATTAATTTAGACAGAGATTTTAGTTCATAAAATTGTGATCAACTGGCTGCCCAGGCATTCGCTGTGTTTTGTTACTTCTCAGTTCTGAGGGAAAAACTCAGTGAGCAAGCAGGAGTGCCTTGCTAGTTGACTTCCTTAGAATGTTTTCTAATGGAAATTGACAGTGGAATGAAGGCAGAGGGGGCAGGAGGGCATGTTACCTGGTCTCTGGCAGTGCCACCTGCCTTTTGCAAGCAGAGCCACCGCATGCCACCTGCAGTGCCTCTAATAGGAGCAAAAGTGGCAACAGCAGTCACTGTAGCTTCTCAGCCTGAAAGGGGCCCCTTGTTTTAAAAACTGTCATTTCCTCCCTCTTAAAGCATTGCTGGGTTTCCATTGGGCCACCAGATAATCCAGCATGATCTCCCATCTCCGGATTCTGGCTTACTCGTATCTGCCAAGTCCCTTTTGACACATAAAGCGACAGATTCACAGGATCCAGGGTTTAGAGTGAGGAAATAGTATGGTTTTCTGTTATGTTTTCTCCAAAACATAATGTGTTAACCAAAAATTAAACCAAATAATAAACACATTTTAAAAACTATTAAATTTTCAGTTCCCAGATAGCAACTGATTATTTGCTTTTGTTTAAACTTTTCCACATTTTCCATTTCTATATGTTATGGGTGATACATTAGTTAATAATATGTGATTTTTTTAAGGAAAATTGTGTATATAATAGGCCAATTCCTGTGGCAATACATGATCACTGAGTTGCTTTATACTTAGGGGAAATTCAGTCTGTAGATCTACACAGTTGTAACCCTAGAAATTCATTTTATGACACCATCTCTTGGATTATAAGCAGAATTCTTACTAAAACCCAAACCCAAACAAAAAAACACTGTCTTAATTCTAGGTTTATAAACTCTCTTAGGATGACCTGGTTTATACTGTTGTAACAAAGATCAGAATAAACTGTATAAACATAGTGGAATTTATTCCTTATTCATATCAAGCCCATAATTAGCTGAGGGAAATGATCTAGAGCCATCTACTGCTTTGATACAGTGGCACCACTATTTTAGTATCTGCTTCCTTCAGTGGTAGAGCCTGAATGTTTGTGTCTCCCCCAAAATTTAAATGTGGGAGCTCTAACCCCCAGGGTGGTGATATTTGGAATTAAGAGCTTTGGGAGTAGTTGAATTTAACTGGAGTCACGAGGAAGATAACCCCATGATGGGATTAATGTCCTTATAAGAGGAAGAGAGACCAGAACTTCCTTTTTATGCCATATGAGGACACAGCAAGAAGGTGACAGTCATCAGGGCAGGGAAGAACATGGTCACAAAGAATGTGATCATCCTGGCATTCTGATCTTGGACTTTCCAGCTGCCAAAACTGTGAGAATTAAATGTATGTTTGAGCCACCCAGCCTGTGGTATTCTGTTATAACAGCCCTGTCTGACCAAGACTCTTGGTCACTGAAGCCATAAAAAAGAACACAGGGAGGAGTGCCTGGGTGGCTCAGTTAAAGTCTCTGCCTTCGGCTCAGGTCATGATCCCAGGGTCCTGGGATGGAGCCCCACATAGGGCTCTCTGCTCAGCAGGGAGCCTGCTTCCTCCCCTCTCTCCCTGCCTGCCTCTCTGGCTGCTTGTGATCTCTGTCTGTCAAGTAAATAAATAAAATCTTAAAAAAAAAAGAAGAAATGATGGAAAAATTCTAAATGAAAAATATAGTAATTAAAAAAAAAGAACACAGGGAATCATATCTTCTGTTCATATTTCTTGCAGTAGACCCAGCCAAATGGGTGTGCTTTGCTGGAATTGGTTAGGGGAGTGAAATACTCTGTGCTGAGGTTTCAAGGAAAACAGATGGAGGGAACACTGGTCATGGTGCCATGTTTACTCAAACTGAAAAGGTCAAAGCCAGCATCATAGTAACAACCCTCCATAGCTTTCAAGGGATATGAAAATGGAAAATCCTGTCAAAGGTCACTTATGAGACTGAAAATAGCTCTTATGGAAAAGATAATGCCTGTATTCATTTCCTGTGACTACCCTAACAAATGACCACAAACTTGGCTTAATACAACAGAAATTTATTCTCTGGAGGTTCTGGAGACCAGAAGTCTAAAATCAAGGGTTTGGAAGGGTCACATTTCCTCTATAGGCTTTGGGGATGAATCTATCCTTGTCCCTCCAAGCTCTGGTAGTTCCAGTGTTCCTTGGCTTATGGCTACATAATTCTGCCTGTCATCACATGGACTTTTCCTCTGTGTATTTCTCTTATGAGGACACTTGCTATTGTAATAAGGACTAATGCAGATAATCCAAAATGATCTCAGCTGGAGATTTTTAATTTATTCTAATTACATCTACAAAGACCCTTTTCAGCAATAAGGTCATATTCATAGATTCTGGGTGGACATGTATTTTGGGGGGGTTGTTGTAATATAATTTAACTCACTGTTATAGTTATAAAACCAAGGGCTTTTATTAATGTTTTTAAATTTTTATTATATATTTACTTTATCCGAAATATATAAGAAAATGTTTTTCCTACTGACAGCAAAACTAATAAAAAACTTGAACTTGTTATTACTTTCTTCTTAATTTTCAGATTAGCAGAAACTTTTTTTTTCCTTCTCAATGACTAAATTAACTTTGACTAACTAAATGACTAAATTAATTTAACACGATTTGGGCAAGTAAAACTAGCCTTTCTAATTCCAGGTTCAGTAAATTTGAAATAAATGTATTTAAATCATGATATGATTCCATCAACAAATTACCAATAAATAGTGGGTAGCACTGATGAACTATGTGGCAAATCTGTGAATCGCTGAAACAAGTCTTATTTTCTCTTCTAGATATTGGTCATCATGGTTCTTTTTTATCTTAGTAACCATTCTGATCTCTCCATTCCTATTCGTGAAGAGGTAAAGGTAAATACTAAGAAATATATATACATCGCAGGACTGTGTGTTGGCTGGTGTAAGGTATGGAACATGTTAGCCACTCTTGGTGTCTCCAAATAATAGGAAGCACCCTGCAGCTTCTTCAGGACATGGGTTCTTAGGGTTCTGGGCTAGTGAAGACTTTGCGTTAGACTCTTCCTGCTAAGGTAATGGAGCAGGGAACAAGTGGGCTTTGCCTGTATCCCCACACTCTGTGACTTTGCTACTTCCTGGCTTCCGGCACCTGCTTCTTTTTGTCTGAGGACTGTCTGTGGCTCTGCAAGAAACTTTTGGCTTTAATGCGTGGAGGTGGACATGCCATAGGCACAGCCCTCAAGCAACGATGAACAGGAGACAGTGTACAACTATCTCAGCTCTCTCACCTCCAGATGGGTTGGCTCTGGTCTCCCATAGTTTCCTCGGTGGGATCAAGTTCCAGTAAACCACAGCGAGTGCTGGCTTTAAAACAGCTACTCTGTTGGCTCTCTCCTTCTTTGTCTGATTTTGCTTTTTTCCCATTTGGTGTTTTCTTTACTTTCCAAATAACTGATTTATTCTCAAAATCTTATCTCAGGGACTACTTTTGGGTGAATCCAAATAGAGTCACAAAGGGGGGCCTGACTCTTCTCTGCCTAAAAATAAAGATCCAATTGTGCCTAGTATTTTAAATCACAGATTTGACAGATAATTCAGGTGGAGTGCTGGGACATTACTTAAATTAAATATAAGATTTTCGCTCTGGGTTTAAAATTTGGTCTAAGAATGAGACACTTAGAATTTTAGAGCTGGAAGATGTATTCAAATCTTTTTATTTTACACACATGGAAATTGTATTCTAGGGAAGCCAGGGGTGTAAAGTAGTTAGTAACAAGTCAGAATAAAAACTGAGAAAAATTAACCTAAGAACATGTAAGTTGGTATATATAGTAGCTATCTTTTTTTAGATTTATTTATTTATTTTACAGAGAGAGAGTGTGTGTGTGAGCACAAGCAGAGGGAACAACAGCAGAGGGAGAGGGAGGAGCACACTCCCCACAAGGAGGGGGGCCCAATGTGGGACTTAACCCCAGGACCCTGGGATCATGACCTGAGCTAAAGGCAGATGCTTATCTGACTGAGCCACCCCAGTGCCCCTATATTAGCACTCTTAGTAGATATTATTCTTTTTTTTTTTAATTTTTTTTAAGATTTTATTTATTTATTTCAGAGAGAGAGAGAGAGTAAGAGAGAGCATGAGAGGGGAGAAGGTCAGAGGGAGAAGCAGATTCCCTGTGGAGCTGGGAGCCCGATGCGGGACTCGATCCTGGGACTCCGGGATCATGACCCGAGCTGAAGGCAGTTGCTTAACCAACTGAGCCACCCAGGCGCCCAATAGATAGTATTCTTATGGCTTTCTCCCCAGTTTTGTTTCCAGTACCAGAAGGATGGCACATTCGTGTATATGTGTAAGTATACAAGCTGTCAGTATTTCAGGATTAGACCTAATAAGCCAAATGATTCAAATTTTCAACCAATTTTTCCCCCGGATAACCCACATCTAACAACTGTGTACTTGAGAGTTTGCCAGATGTCCAAATTTAATTTGTTCAACAGGCATGAGCCAATCATCTGACGCAACCGCATATTCTGTTGTGCTTCTCGTCACTCCCTGCATCTAATACCTGTCCCCATTGCCATTGTCTTTCTATGGCCACTATTAAACCTCTAATAAGTCTTCTTGCATCCTGTCTCACCTCTTCCAATGATGCTGCACACAACAGCCAAGATGATATTTTCAAGGGGTCACTTTTATATTTAGTTGCTTCATACCCTTCACTCGTTATCCAGACTCGGGGTAAAACATCAAATCTTTATCATGGAAGTCAAGAGAAGGTTTTTTTCTCATTTTTCTTTGTAAGAGTTAATATTAGGTGTGTGTAATGGATTAAAGGAGTACAAAGAAAGGGGCAATAGATGAAACAGAAGGAGAAGAGCTAATTGCAAGAGAGAAGTCCTTGAGAAGGCTTGATGAGGAAGGGTACAGAGAATACCAGTGGCCCAAGTTAGGGAACGTTGTGTGCTTTAACAGGAGTGAAGGTAGGGAACCTAGACCAATGCTTGGGACAAGGTCATGACAGGGGGAGTCCGGGAATATGAGAACTCTTGCTCACCGTCAGCATTTTACACATGCTGTTCCAAAGGCCTGAGGAAAGACCCACTCTTGCTTCACGGAGACAATTCGAATTCACTTTTCCTGGTCTCAGAGCTCAATGTACTCTTCCCAGGCAACCCTTTCTGATGTTCAAAATGTGTGTGCCCTCATCTACATGCCCATGGGTTTATACATGTAATTTTATGCTGACTTCTCTGTCCCTCCACTGTGAGCTCTCTCTTCCATCTGTAAGGACCACACTCTTCTCACCAGTATATGACTAGTATGTGGCACACAGTAGATACAAAGCAAGCATAGATGTTGATTAAATTCATACACTAGGTAATAGAAAAGATGTGTATGCTTTGTGATAATAATGGTGGGAAGGAGTGCCTGTTATAAATTTCCCTTACAAGGTAAAGATTGTCAACAAATGGTAGGATAGAGAGGGAAGAACATACAGTTAAAAAGGAAAAAAAAAACCAGCAATAGATTTTTCCAATGTAACTTCCTTTCCAATATGGCTTCCAGATCATAGTGTTGATATGCTGTCTCTGCACCAAGAAAATCCCATTATAAGAAATTTTGACTGTAGCAGAATGGGCCTTAGGAAGCGGGGCAGTTCCTCTTCGGTTTATACTGTTCAAAGCTTAATTATGAAAAGCAATTGTCCTCGGGAAAGGCAGCTGAGCTAGTTCAGCTGTCCTAACATGGTCTTTTGACCTCAGCCTCTGTGCAACTGCTTGGAACGTGTTGGTTTTTAATTACTAGGCATAGAAACATGTACTAGATGTCAATGAGAGTTGCCAAGAATTGCTGTACACAGCAGCAACCCAGATCCTTCCCCAGTGGTCAGTGAGAGCAGCTGGGCTCAATTTTTCTATTTCAAGTTAGTAATGCCTGTAATTGCTCTGTGATTCTACGTGTGATTCCTCTTCCTTGTCAGAATCCCCGTTTACAGCTCCCATCAGAGCTCTCAAGCTGGTAAATTCACAGGATTGCTCCGTGGTTTGGTTTGAAAAGGCGGGAGTTATGAAAGCAATTCAAACTCTCTTTGTGGGTTTCTTTCCTTCCCAGTGATTAGTCTCCCTACCTTGAGCAGCAGCTTAACATGATTGTGCAAGTCACAGAACCCCTGTGGGGCGCCAGTGTTCCTGAAATGGATGATATCTACCATCAGAGACTCAACCAGACTTCATATTTTACTCTATTTATTGAGTGGCCGGTTATTACCCTTTCTTCTCTCAAAATGGCTGCCTGTTAAACTGCCTAATACTCGCAAGAAAGCAAACACAACCAATGTTCAGTGTTTTACCATAAAAGCAAGAAATGGAAATGACCTTTCTGGTCACTCTCTCTACCGCCTTGTCAAGTCCTCAGAGGAAGGATGCACTAAATGTGTCATAGTTTCTTGCACGGTGATGAGTTAGAATGTCTCGAACATAAGACCCCAGAAGCTTCCCACAGGGGGCCGAAAGATGGAGTTCATCTTACACACTGCAGGTTACAAGGCATTTGCTACAAAGATAAGGAAGGCGAACCAGAAAAAGACAATGTGAGTTTGATGGAATTTTAATAAAACAGCTACGGTATGGTGTGCGTTTCTTAAACTAAACATTTTTTTTTTATCACTGTGATAAAATTCCTTAGCCTTCCTTTGCTCAAATCCATTTTTCTTCATAAAATATATTGAGACTTTGAGCTTGTGACAGGATTCTCTGCGACTTAGTTCTTTGAAAAAGAGTTCTGATGGTGCCACAAAAGGACTGTTGAGTGATCCTCCCCTTGGGGCATTTCACCTGAAAGACTTGAGATTCATCTACTTGTCTGTTTCTAGGCCCTTATGGTTAGAAAACGTAAGCCAAATAATCAGGAATAGTGATTAAAGAAAAAATAATAGTGCTCATAATAGAAATAAAAGATGAGTGATGCCATAAGGTAGACATTTTTTTTTTTAAGATTTTATTCATTTATTAGTTAGAGAGAAAGAGAGAACGAGCACAGGCAGACAGAGAGGCAGGCAGAGGCAGAGGGAGAAGCAGGCTCCCTGCAGAGCAAGGAGCCCGATGTGGGACTCGATCCCAGGACGCTGGGATCATGACCCGAGCCGAAGGCAGCCGCTTAACCAACAGAGCCACCCAGGCGTCCCCATAAGGTAGAAATTTTGCCGGTACGATGATGATATGAGTGCTGAAATGAGGTTAATTCTTGCATAGGAAGAATAAAGATGCAAGGGGAGACTGGACAGCTTTCTATGAGCAAGAGAGGCAGAGAGTGGATACAATAATACACATTGGGACGCCTGGGTGGCTCAGTTGGTTAAGCGGCTGCCTTCAGCTCAGGTCATGATCCCAGAGTCCTGGGATCGAGTCCCACATCGGGCTCCTTGCTCAGCAGGGAGCCTGCTTCTCCCTCTGCCTCTGCCTGCCTCTCTGTCTGCCTGTGCTTGCTCCCGCTCTCTCTAACAAATAAATAAATAAAATCTTTAAAAAAAATAATACACATCAATTTTGACTCAGTTATTTAAATATTTTAGGGAGAAATATTATACTTCGGCACCCACATGATTTGAATGATGGAAATAGTTCTCTGTTTCATCATGCTAGAATAGACTTATCTTGGTATAGTAGTGTAGCCTGAAGAAAGATTTCTGTTGGGACGCCTGGGTGGCTCAGTGGGTTAAGCCTCTGCCTTCGGCTCGGGTCATGATCCCAGCATCCTGGGATCGAGTCCCACATCGGGCTCCTTGCTCGGCAGGGAGCCTGCTTCTCCCCCTGCCTCTGCCTGCCACTCTGTCTGCCTGTGCTCACGCTCTCTCTCTCTAACAAATAAATAAAATCTTGAAAAAAAAAGAAAGATTTCTGTTTCCCTAATATGATTTAGGATGTATTGCTCATGGCTGAGTGTGACAGTGGTGGTCAGAAGGGCGCTTTTTGAGTTGCACTAAAAAGGAAAGGAGAGAATGAACACACTCACTGCAGTTCTCAGAATCCCTGGTTCTAACACAGTTGAGATACCCAGTCTTTTTGCAAAGTTCAACTGTAGCACATTATTTTTTTGTTTAAATTTTTAACTGAGAGGATTTATCTTACGCTGACTCAAAATAATTATGGATAAACTGGAATCAGAAAGAATTATAAGGCAGAATATTAGAGCCTCTAGTTATCACACAGATGGTTAGCCTAGAAATATGTTTATAACTAAATAGAACTTCATAATTTTAAATAGGAAGTGGGCATTTTTATTTTTATTTATTGGATGAGAGTTGGTATATGGTTTAGAAATGTGATAAGTAATAACTCTAATTCTACATTTGTTTTATTTTATAAGTCTTTCTTCAAGTTTCAAAATTAGGAAAGTACCTGGGTGGCTCAATGGGTTGAAGCCTCTGCCTTTGGCTCAGGTCATGATCCCAGGGTCCTGGGATCGAGCCCTACATCAGGTTCTCTGCTCAGTGGGGAGCCTGCTTCCTCCTCTCTCTCTCTGCCCGCCTCCCTGCCTACTTGTGATCTCTGTCTGTCAAATAAATAAATACAATCTTTTAAAAAATGATAGGTCCCCTGTTTCTCTTTCCCCTATAACCTACTAGCTTATTGCATTTCTTTTCAAAATTTATTACTAGCATGTGAAAAATACAGTTGATTCTTGAACAATGTGGGGGTTAGGTGTGCTGACCACTCCCCAACTCTGCAGTTGAAAATCCTCGTATAACTTTTGACTCCCCATAAGCTTAACTGCTCATAGTCTACTGTTGACTGGAAGCCTTACTGATCACGTAAAGAGTCATCTAATACTTTGTGTATCTATGGGCATTATATTCTATAGTCTCACAACAAAGTAAGCTAGAGAAAAGAACATGTTATTACGGAAATCATAAGAAAGGGAAAAATATATTTAGAGTAATAGAGACCCACAAGTAAAGTGGGCCTGCACAATTCAATGCTGTTTGTTCAAAGGTCAACTGTATATATTTAATTATTATCTCTGTAAATGGATCGTACAATCCATATTGTTTTCTATCACGCACACATATTACTTTATGATAATCTATTTTGGGAGCAACAGAAAGCTACCACAAACAGATTGATTTTCTGTTATAACAAGAATGAATTAGGACTCAAGTCTTAAGAAGAGGAATTCAGCACATTTATTACTTTTTACTTAATAATACCAAAAGTTGTAAATGCACATAGCTAAATATTTTAGTGTTCAAGTGAATTTGAATGTTCTTTCACTTTTCCCTTTCTTACCCTCTCACCCTATTCCTAGACTGAACCATTTAAACTTTAAAAAACGTGTTTTTTAATTGAATTCTTTTGCTGATCATATCCATCACTAAAAAATGTGTGCAACCGGCAATTTATCAACTCATCTTTTGTGGGGGTAATCATGCTAGATGATTCCATTTTCTAGTCTTCTGTTTGAAATTTTTGAAACATTACATTTTATTTGCAGAATTTTTTTAGGTGTATAAGTGAACTGTGAAAATGCAGGTCTAAAATTTTCATTTTCATTATGCCTCACACGTGTTAAATATATGCAAAAGATGGTAACAAGCTATGTGTGAAATATACATTCTCTTTTGTATTTTAACATGCGCTCTTTTATATGTGGATAATAGATGAATTATTTTTAAAATACTTTTCAGGATTTATAAGGAGCCTATTTGGCATGGGGGTTGGTTCTTTTTTCCTAGAAAAGCTATTGGTTTCTGAATATAAAATTGATGTTCTAACTGGCTTTAAAAATCGCAAATTCTGCATATCCTTCTGGGGCACATTCTTGTTTAATGTGGGTTGTAATCAGGATAATTAAAAACATCCCTATTTTTGTTTGGTCTTTGGAGACTCAGTAATGAGAGGGAGCTGTAACTAAGTTCAGGTGTTTTAACTAGAGAGACATATCATTTGTATGCCATTAAAATTGGTGTACTGCCTGTTTACACCATAATTATCATTAAATTATTATTGTTTTCATAACAAATAACATTATTTTACCCACACAGCGTAAGTGATTGTCATGATCAAATTACTTTTGTTCTTACTTCTAAATTAGGAAAACTGCCAGGTGACACCATCGAAGTTTAGAGGAATTTATTGAACTGCATGTGGTGGCCTGTTTATTGCATGTAACAGGTACTTCACTACACAGTATCCTGCTAATGAGTACCATAACACATATATAATAGGTAGAAAAAAGCCTATGAAGGTCATTACATATATATTTCACTTTGATAAATAACATTCTGTGAAAGTAAGTTAAAGAAAATAAAAAGGCTTTCATCCAAAACTTGAAATGTTGATCTGAAGTTGTCAGGGTGACTCAATAGCATTCTTCTCCCTTTTATCTTTTATGTAATAGGTTTCTTCTCATTCTGAGTCCTCCAGCTAAACTTCCTACAGTGTCACCCATCATCTGATGTACACTGAGGTGTGGGGAGTCTGAGGTCCTACTGTGAGGATTAACTAGCATGTCATGTGCTCATATGTTTTCTATTACTGCCGAGCTTAGTATTACTATTGCTACGTGTGTAAGTTCTGTCAGTTCCCTGGGATGGTGTACCGTCTGGGTCTAGATACAGTGTTTCTTCCCTTTGGTCCATGGTCTCAAGGAGGTAAGGATAGAATTTGGAATGTTTCTGGGACACCTGGGTGGCTCAATCTGTTCAGTGTCTGCCTTCAGCCCAGGTCATGATCCTGGGGTCCTGGGTTACAGTCCCACATCAGGCTCCTTGCTCAGCGAGGAGCCTCCTTCTCCCTCTGCCTGCTCTGCCTGCCGCTCCCTCTGCTTGTGCTTTTTCTCTCTCTGACAAATTTAAAAAGTTAAAAAAACAATTTAGACTTTCTGATCCAGGGAATTGAATTTAGTTAACATTTGCAGATACCATTAGTGTAACTTCATCTACTTTGGGCTTCTTAATAATATCCTACTTATGGGGGCACCTGGGTGACTCAGTGGGTTAAAGCCTCTGCTTCGGCTCAGGTCATGATCCCGGGGACCTGGGATTGAGTCCTGCATCGGGCTCTCTGCTTAGTGGGGAGCCTGCTTCCCCCTCTCTCTATCTGCCTGCCTCTCTGCCTGCTTGTGATCTGTCAAATAAATAAATTTTAAAAAATCTTTAATATTATCCTATTTATATATATTTTTTCTTTTATTGGTTTTTAAGAGGCAAATGCAAATTCAAAACTGAATAGTTCTTTTTTCTTTTTTGTTATTTATATTATATCAGTAAGCCTCGGATGCACAATTTGCTGTATGGTCTGTACTTTTTAATGCTACCATTTAAACTTGCTCTTTAATATTTGTTTTCTTCTTTCCACTGTCTTATGTCTACTAACTTATGTTAACTGACATTTTTATGAAGAATCTTCTTTTAGGTACTTGTAACTTTTCCAATTGCAAGGCCTTGATTTCTATGATGAGACCAGTTTCTTCTACCTCTAATTCATTTTTTCCCTTTTGGATTTATTTAAAAGTTTTATATAGTTATTACTATTTTTCACTAGAAATGTGGAACTACTTAAAGGTAAAAAAAAACATACTACTACTCTACTGTTGGTAGGACTTTTTAATATGTCATCCAGTCATTCAGTGGAGCTCCCTGTAAGTTCATTGTTCATTACGTATTTTGTGAGCACCCACCATGCTTACTTGTGACAAGTCTTCCACGACTATATAAACAGGTAAGATGATCTCTACTTTCAAAGTGTTTGAGTATCATTGGGGAGTAAGTATATGCATGGGACATATTACGTAACTGTGAAAATTAGTGAAGAAATGGGGTATAGGAAAGGAATTAAAAGTGCAGTGGTGCAAGTGAATGCTCAAGCTTATCTTTTTTATCTTCTTAATTTCTTAATTTCTTTAGAACACAATTTTCTATTTGAACAAACTATAACATTGTATTGAATTAACATATATAGAAAATAATATGAAAATTGCTGAACAGAAAATAAAGGAGTAGGAGAAAGGCCCTCTTTACATAAGTATATAAACTGATAAATAAGGAAGGAAAGATAATTTCACAACCACTCTGGTAATAAGTAATCTTGGCAAGAATCATCAATGATTGTTGACAATTATTGGAGAAAAAATTTTAGAAACAAGATTCTATGTAGTGTCAATGTATCACTAACATATACTAATTTGTGTACAAATGATAAAAGGTATCTTTACAGGGTAAAATAATAATAGCCAAGTTCAAAATAAAACAAGTCTATCATTTATTTGGAATGATGTAATACCATAAAGATATAATTTCTCCCCAATTGATACATAAATATAATAGACTTCCAGTTCAGGAGGGATTTTTTAAAAAGCAAAATAATCTGTTTTTCTAAAATGTGTATTATTTTTCATGTAGCCAACTAGAAGAGTCTTCAGGTATTTTTCCCATTCAGTATTGGGCATAACTGTTACCAGCTAAGGAAATCCCCTATTTGCTGAGACATTTTAAAATCATAAATTGATTTTAAAATTTTTTAAAAAATTTAAAAAAATTTTAAAAACAGGATATTTTCCTGCATTTAGTGAGAAAATTGTGATGAAGTACATTTGCTTATGTTGAGCCATTATTGCATTCCTGGTATATACTCTAATAATTTAATATGATTTTTAAAGTATAATGTTGCATTTTCCTAGCTAGTATTTTCTTTGCATATGTGCATCTTTATTTATGCATCATTTTTTGGTATTACCTTTATTCTTAAAATTAATGCTCTATTAGCCTACAAAATGAGCTGGGTAATAAGGTTTATGAGACAACTTACATAAGATTAGTTATGTCTCTAATATTTGATAAAACATCTGTAAAACAGATGGAGTTCGGTATTTTTTTCTCTTTCAAAAAATTGTGCTTCTCTTTAGCAAATAGAGTAGAGAAAATTCTTGGTATATTTGAAACACTGAAATCCTAATTGAATTCAGAATGAAAGATCTCAAAAATCTTACTTTTTAAATAATTTATTAAGTGAGATCTATTTATTTCTTGTTCATAGTGTTCGCTACTCCCGTTAGCAACAAGATTATGCAAATTGAAAGAAATGTAAACAGTGTTATTGAAGTACTCCAGGGCTGCAGGGAACTTGTTGAATGTGTTACAGAAAAATGACAGAATGTTATCCCTTTAAATGTCAAAGCTGTTCTTAAAGGGGACATTACTTAGGAGCAAGCAATACTGAGTTGAAGTGGGTAATTATGACAAGTGTCATGACTATCCCTTGGAATGGATTTCATCCCTTGAAGAATTTATTTCTTTTATGTTGGTGTAACTAAATGCTCTTCTAACATAGAGACTAGTCTTGTCATTCTGTGGAGTACTTGAGAAGAAGGGATTCCAAATCGATAGTAATGCTTTTTGTTTGTTTTTTCCAATGGGCAACATTTTAAAAAGTTGTTGGTCAAGAGATTCAAAGGACTTTTAAAAAGAATGAAAAAACAAGTTATGTCATGAAAGATGGCATTGTGTATTTCAACAAATCAAACTAGAAAAGTTCTTGGGCTAGTTGAATTTATGCCACTACGTTTCCAGTCAGTATACTAGCTCATAATATTTATGTGGAGTGTTTTTTTTCCATTCATGGATGTTCAGGGAGCAGAATGGAGTAAGCTGGATGTGGTCCCTGTATGATGTACCTGGAATAGAGACTGTAATGGGAAGGACTTTTTATTTTTATTTTTAATTTTTTTAAAGATTTTTTTATTTATTTGACAGACAGAGATCACAAGTAGGCAGAGAGGCAGGCAGGGGGAGAGCGAGAGAGGAGGAAGGAGGCTCCCTGCTGAGCGGAGAGCCTGATGTGGGGCTTGATCCCAGGACTCTGGGATCATGACCTGAGCCGGAGGCAGAGGCTTTAACCCACTGAGCCACACAGGCGCCCCTGAAAGGACTTTTTATAAACAAATTCTGCAAAGCAAGAAACTGTTAAAGAGAGCCTTGCTAGGGAATGTAACAGGCTGTATAATTGAAGAGGCATGTATTTAGACACTTACACGTAGTGAGGAGAGATGGTTTTGGCTTATACTATTTTGGTCTAATTCTAGGAAAGTACGGTTCTAGGAAAGGGGAATTCAAACAAAAACTAAGAAAGCTATTTTACTTAAAAAAAAAAGAAGGTGCGAGATTTGGAGATTGAGATTCCCTTCTTCAGTTCCCAGTGTAATAGGGGATGGCATGAGTAGGGGTCACAGGTCCTCTTGGATTACCCACTGGGGCTGTATTGCAGTGTCCTGGGATATTGTGAAACTGGCAAAAAGAAGTACTCTCTGGAATAGAAAATCCCTTCTATGCTATCTCTAACTTTCATAGCTTTGAGCTATTTATACCTCTGTAAGTTGTATAAAACTAATAGTAATATAAATGATTCTTGTCCATAGATATGGAAATTGGTTATGTCCAGTAGAATGAAGTAGGTTATTACCCTATGGATAGACTCATTTGACTCTGTCTATAAATTCATTTTAGCATTTCTTTCTTTCTTTTTTTCTTTAAGATTTTATTTTCTGTAAGATTTTATTTTCTTTAAGATTTTCTTTAAGATTACTTATTTGACAGAGAGAGATCACAAGTAGGCAGAGAGGCAGGCAAAGAGAGAGGGGAAACAGGCTCCTTGTTGAGCAGAGAGCTATATGCGGGGCTTGATCCCAGGACCCTGAGATCATGACCTCAGCTGAAGGCAGAGACTTAACCCACTGAGCCACCCAGGCGCCCCATTTTAGCATTTCTTGTTTCCTTATATATGTGTTGTACTTTGAATTCTTCTCTGAATCAGGTTCATTTACTGGTTTTCTCATTAATTTTTTAAAGAATTTTATTTTTTGAAGATTTTATTTATTTATTTGACAGAGAGAGAGAGAGCGCAAGCAGGGGGTGTAGCAGGCAGAGGGAGAGGGGGAAGCAGGGTCCCCGCAAAGCAGGGGAAGCCTGATGTGGGACTGGATACCAGGACCCCAGGATCATGACCTGACCCGAAGGAACTCACTTAACCAACTGAGCCACCCAGGCACCTTAGTTTTCTCATTAGTTAATGAGTTAAATAAACCCGTGGCAATGCTCGTTTTTTATATGTGTAAGACACATGCTTATGATGTCTTTCATAAATAGTGGTGTATCATGTTTGGAGGTCATTCACTGAGATGTGTGGTAGACTCACCTGACAGCCAGGTTATCTGTGTCCAGAAAAGTGCACCTTGTGGGCAGCATAATAAACCCAGGCATGTCTTTTCTTCACCTGCAGAGGTGAACATGAGGAACAATAGAACTTTAATCTCGTTCAAACTCTACTTCTTTAGTTTTCTCCCCTCTATTAATTTTAGATATTGTTTCTGTTATTAGTTTGTTTATAGATAAAAAGATATTCACAACTGGTGGCAGCAAGGATTGGACACTTGGTTTTATAATCTAAACATTTGGTGATCTTTGTAGATGGATTCATGGATTACAGAGATCTGTTTTCAGTTGGGAGAGATGACAGGGAATTTCTGGTCATTTGTCATTAGAATTAGAGTTCATTTCAATTAAGAACTTTGTGGCTGTTGAGAAGGAATAAGCTCATTGAGATATAACGAAAAAAAATTAAGTCTCATCCTTTATACTTGTTTGATACTTGAAAACAAGCATCAAAATTCATTTAGGGGTTATCTCTATTCTTCAGTTTCTGCTGTGTAGGTGGAGTTGTCTTATACTGATACCCTTAGTCTAAGAGTGAGCATGTGATGTAGACCCAGCCAAGAAAAAAAGCATCCTATCCCCGGTGACTGGTTTAGGGAAGAGCATGTGGTCTACCCAGAGCCAGTAAGGAACAGTGAAACTCTTACAGGGATTCTTGTGATGTAGAAACTCTGCTGTCAGTGAACCTGAAAGGATTTCACTTTGAACTTGCTGCCAGGCATGCTGCTACCACATGAAGCTGGAGAATGAAGAAGCACAAAAGATCAGGGCCAAGACATCAAGAGAAACTGAATCCTGAGGACATCAGTTGAGCCCTTGCAATAATCCTGGTGTCTGAATGCAGCCCTAATGTCAGACTTGTCAATCCCATGAGTCAGTACTTTCCTTTGTGTTGGTTAAAACAGTCACCTTGTGTTTTTTTTTTGTCACTTTATTTTATTTTATTTTTTAAAGATTTTTTATTTGTTTATTTGACAGACAGAGATCACAAATAGGCAGAGAAGCAGGCAGAGAGAGAGAGGAGGAAGCAGGTTCCCCGCTGAGCAGAGAGCCGGATGTGGGGCTCGATCCCAGGACCCTGAGATAATGACCTGAGCTGAAGGCAGAGGCTTTAACTCACTGAGCCACCCAGGTGCCCTGTCACTTTATTTTAATTGATTCCTTAGGATAAAAGAGGGTTCTCCATCCTTGGACCCTTCTTTTATGCTAGTCCAATGAGTGTACATTTACTTCTCTGTGCCTCTATTTCTTATTCTATTTTTTAAAAAAGGATAAATGATATGTTACTTCAAAGCATTGTGAATATTAAATGATAAGCTAATAGGAAATCCAGAATATGTTTCACAGTGGTTGAAAGAAGCCTCTCATAACTTAATTTTTAAATAATTAGATTCTATCTGATTTGAAATCACTCTTCACCAGGGCAAAAGACACCCAATACTAGCCAGTACTGGGGGGCAACATTTCCTCTTTATCATGATGTCCACTTTAATAAAATGGTTAATGAAGACCTTGTCCTTGGTCCATCATTGTTGCTAAGGGAAGCTCTTAGTGCAGGCCTCGGTGGTCGAAAACAGTGTGAGGGCCCCACAGCCTCTGTGCTAAGTATGGGGACCAGTGTGTTTTGTGTACACCCTAAACTATGGTGATTATTGTTTAGTCCCTGCAGCAAACACATCGATTCACCCCAGCAGAAGTGTAGCTGCATCCACGGGCACGCCCACACGGGAAAATGGCACTGATTGACACACCACCACACTCTTTTCCTCAATTATCCTGCCAACCTTGCCCAACTCTTCCTCTTTTAACCCAGCCTCTGTCTTATCCCCCATCTGCTCTATCTAAGGAATACCTAGCTAAATTTCCTCCCATGTGAGAGCCTGGATAGGAATGTGTAACAGCTGTCTAAACATTCATGCGTTTTGGTTACCCTGATACTTGGTGTGTGGTGTAGGGCTTAGTGTTGTGTAACTCCAGGAAGCCCTATCCCCACTGAATTCAGTATCAGTGGCACCCCCGGAAGCACAGCCCTGGACAGGGTGAATGGTGGTCCCTAACTGTGAGCATCACCATTCAAAATGTGTGTGTGGGGGAGGAGTCAAGATGGCAGAGAAGTAGCAGCTGAGACGACATCAGGCAGCAGGAGATCAGCTAGATCGCCTATCAAACCATTCCGAACACCTACGAATCCAATAGGAGATCGAAGAGAAGAAAAACAACAATTCTAGGAACAGAAAATCGACCATTTTCTGAAAGGTAGGACCAGCGGAGAAGCGAATCCAACGCGATGGGAAGATAGACCCCAGGGGGAGGGGCCGGATCCCGGCAAGCGGCGGAACAACGGAGCAAAGATCAGGACTTTTAAAGTCTGCTCCACGGAGGGACATCGCTCCAGAGGCTACACTGGGGTGAAGACCTCACGGGGACAGCGTGGACTCAGGTCCCGCGGGGTCACAGAAGGATCGGGGGTGTCTGAGTGTCGCAGAGCTCACAGGTATTAGAGCGGGGAAGTCGGCTGCGGAGACAGAGCCGAGATTTCCTAGTGGTCGGTGACACGGACCGGTGCTCTCTGCTGGGGTCCCCACGAGATCCGGGGAGACTCCGACCCGGGAGGGCTCAGGGATCTACGGGGTCCGGAGACTCCAGGTGGGACCTGCCAGAGACAGAGACGCTTGGTCACAGGCTGGGTGAGCTCGGAGCTCCCAGAGGCCAGTGAGACGGGACTGATGACGCACGATTTTCTCTGAGCGCGGCCTGCGGGCACAAACAGAGGCTGGGGAGACGGGAGGGATTAAACGCTTTTCTCTGAAGGCGCACTGAAGACTGGGGCCCCTAGCTCTCGGCTCCTCTGAACCGGAGACTGGGAGGCCGCCATTGTCATTCCCGTCCTCCGGAACTCTACAGAAAGCGCGTTCAGGGAACAAAAGCTCCCGAAAGCAAACCCAAGAGGATGACTTAGCCCGGCCCCTGGGAAGGGCGGTGCAACTCCGCCTCGGGCAAAGACACCTGAGAATCACTACAACAGGCCCCTCCCCCAGAAGATCAAAGAAATCCAGCCAAGACCAAGTTCACGTAACAAGGAGAACAGCGGATTCTTATCTGGACAAAATGACAAGGCGGAAAAACTCACCACAAAAAAAAGAACAGGAGGCAAGACCGAAGGCTAGGGACCTAATCAATACCGACATTGGTAATATGTCAGATCTGGAATTCAGGACCACGATTCTCAAGGTTCTAGCTGGGCTCGAAAAAGGCATGGAAGATATTAGAGAAACCCTGTCAGGAGAAATAAAAGCCCTTTCTGGATAAATAAAAGAACTAAAATCTAATCAAGTTGAAATAAAAAAAGCTATTAATGAGGTGCAATAAAAAATGGAGGCTCTTACTGCTAGGATAAATGAGGCAGAAGACAGAATTAGTGATATAGAAGACCAAATGACAGATAATAAAGAAGCTGACCAAAAGAGAGACAAACAACTACTGGACCACAAGGGGAGAATTCGAGAGATAAGTGATAGGATAAGACGAAACAACATTAGAATAATTGGGATTCCAGAAGAAGAAGAAAGAGAAATAGGAGCAGAAGGTATACTGGAGAGGATTATTGTAGAGAATTTCCCTAATATAGCAAGGGGAACAAGCATCAAAATCCAGGAGGCGCAGAGAACACCTCTCAAAATCAGTAGGAACCGACCCACACCCCGCCATCTAATAGTAAAATTTACAAGTCTTAGCGACAAAGAGAAAATCCTGAAAGCAGCACGGGACAAGAAGTCTGTAACGTACAATGGTAAAAATATTAGATTGGCAGGAGACTTATCCACAGAGACCTGGCAGGCCAGAAAGAACTGGCATGATATATTCAGGGCACTAAACGAGAAAAACATGCAGCCAAGAATACTTTATCCAGCTAGGTTATCATTGAAAATAGAAGGAGAGATAAAAAGCTTCCAGGACAAACAAAAAC
>ML104236.1:0-36289 GCA_003697995.1 Taxidea taxus jeffersonii | reverse complement strand
GTCAGGAACACGGCAGGGATGTCCGCTATCACCACTGCTATTCAACATAGTACTAGAAGTCCTAGCCTCAGCAATCAGACAACAAAAAGAAATTAAAGGCATCCAAATCGGCAAAGAAGAAGTCAAACTATCGCTCTTTGCAGATGATATGATACTATATGTGGAAAACCCAAAAGGCTCCACTCCAAAACTGCTAGAGCTTGTACAGGAATTCAGTAAAGTGTCAGGATATAAAATCAATGCACAGAAATCAGTTGCATTTCTTTACACCAACAACAAGACAGAAGAAAGAGAAATTAAGGAGTCAATCCCATTTACAATTACACCCAAAACCATAAGATACCTAGGAATAAACCTAACCGAAGAGGCAAAGAATCTATACTCAGAGAACTATAAAGTACTCATGAAAGAAATTGAGGAAGACACAAAGAAATGGAAAAATGTTCCATGCTCATGGATTGGAAGAATAAATATTGTGAAAATGTCTATGCTACCTAAAGCTATCTACACATTTAATGCAATGCCTATCAAAATCCCATCCAATTTTTTCAAAGAAATGGAACAAATAATCCTAAAATTTATATGGAACCAGAAAAGACCTCGAATAGCCAAAGGAATATTGAAAAAGAAAGCCAAAGTTGGTGACATCACAATTCCAGACTTGAAGCTCTATTACAAAGCTGTCATCATTAAGACAGTATGGTACTGGCACAAAAACAGACACATAGATCAATGGAACAGAATAGAGAGCCCAGAAATAGACCCTCAACTCTATGGTCAACTAATCTTTGACAAAGCAGGAAAGAACATCCAATGGAAAAAAGACAGCCTCTTCAACAAATGGTGTTGGGAAAATTGGACAGCCACATGTAGAAAAATGAAATTGGACCATTTCCTTACACCACACACGAAAATAGACTCAAAATGGATGAAGGACCTCAACGTGAGAAAGGAATCCATCAAAATCCTTGAGGAGAACACAGGCAGCAACCTCTTCGACCTCAGCCGCAGCAACTTCTTCCTAGGAACAACGCCAAAGGCAAGGGAAGCAAGGGAAAAAATGAACTATTGGGACTTCATCAAGATCAAAAGCTTTTGCACAGCAAAGGAAACAGTCAACAAAACCAAAAGACAACTGACAGAGTGGGAAAAGATATTTTCAAACAACATATCAGATAAAGGGCTAGTATCCAAAATCTACAAAGAGCTTAGCAAACTCAACACCCAAAGAACAAACAATCCAATCAAGAAATGGGCAGAGGACATGAACAGACATTTCTGCAAAGAAGACATCCAGATGGCCAACAGACACATGAAAAAGTGCTCCACATCACTGGGCATCAGGGAAATACAAATCAAAACCACAATGAGATACCACCTCACACCAGTCAGAATGGCTAAAATGAACAAGTCAGGAAATGACAGATGCTGGCGAGGATGTGGAGAAAGGGGAACCCTCCTACACTGTTGGTGGGAATGCAAGCTGGTGCAACCACTCTGGAAAACAGCATGGAGTTTCCTCAAAAAATTGAAAATAGAGCTACCTTATGACCCAGCGATTGCACTACTGGCTATTTACCCTAAAGATACAAACGTAGTGATCCGAAGGGGCATGTGTACCCGAATGTTTATAGCAGCAATGTCCACAATAGCCAAGTTATGGAAAGAACCTAGATGTCCATCAACAGATGAATGGATCAAGAAGTGGTATATATATACAATGGAATACTATGCAGCCATCAAAAGAAATGAAATCTTACCATTTGCGACGACATGGATGGAACTAGAGCGTATTATGCTTAGCGAAATCAGTCAACTGGAGAAAGACAACTACCACATGATCTCCCTGATATGAGGAAGCGGAATTGCAACGGGGGTGGGAGTTAAGGTGGTAGGAAAAGTTAAAATGAAAGAAGATGGGATCGGGAGGGAGAAAAACCAAAAGAGACTCTTAATGTCATAAAACAAACTGAGGGGGGTGGGGGGAAGAGGGGTTGGGAGAGGGTGGTGGGGTTACATTATATGTTTAAATAAAGCTTAAAGAAAAAGAGAAAAAAAAAAGAAATTGTTATTTTGGGACACCAGGGTAGTTCAGTCAGTTAAGCGTCTGCTTTCAGTTCAGGCCGTGATCCCGGGGTCCTGGGACTGAATCTGGCATCCTGGCATCTGGCTCTTTGCTCAGCAGGGAGTCTTGTTCTCCCTTTGCCTCTTGCTCCCCTGCTTGTGCTCTCTCTGACAAATAAATAAATAAAACATTAAAAAGAAAATAAAATGTGCGTGTGTTTTTGAAGATTTAATTAATTAATTAATTAATTTGAGGGAGGGAAAGAGGCAAAGGGAGAGAATGGGAAGAGAATCTCAAGCAGACTCTGTGCTGTGTGTGGAGCCTGACATGGGGCTTGATCACAGGACCCTGAGATAGCGACCTGAGCCCAGATCAAGAGTCAGATGCTTAACCAACTGAGCCACTCAGGTGTCCCTCAAAATGATTTTGTAGCCAAACATTTCCTCTGCCTTTTCCTGACTTCTCCACCCCCAGCAATCACCAGAGCACTACACTGAACCTCCAACACATGCCTTCACCTAAAGCATTCTGTGTTCACTGTGCATTGACTGTATTTGCTAGAATACAAAAATGGAACTGTGTTCAGGAAAAGGTCCCTGTCCCTGAACCCCTTCAAAGCAGTTATTTTCCCGTTGTCATGGGTAGAGTTTGGGTGAGCTGGCTCAGGCCAGGAGGCAATTTTAACATGTCCCTGGCTTTGGATTTTGTATGCATCCAGAGGCAGGAGAGTGACCTGAGTGCTATGGGAAGATTTCTTGCCCAAATTTGGAAATAGAACACCTTCCTTCCCCTCCCAGCTCAGCCAGGACCTTTTCTCTGCCCTCCTTACCCTTTGGTTTCCTCCTATTGGGAAAGCAAGAGAAAGGAGATTGCTTTACCCGTTTACCTCCTTGAAGTATACAGGGCTCACCAGGAAGTAGCGAAGGTGACTGCACCCAGGCTGTTGTTGCTGTATTACTTGCTCAGAGATGCTTATAGGCTCACATGTTGAGATGGAAAGGAAGGTAGGTTGTTGGTGAAGAACTGACTTAGCCAGTTCTTAGACCTGGGTCTTTCCTTGTTTTTTTTTTTTTTTTTTTTCACTTTCATAAGCCCTTGAATGAATGAATGCTTTCATACTAGTTTTCCTTTTCCCCCCCCAAAGAAAGTCACAAAGAATAATTATATATTTCAAAATTATGTTATCTTAGCAGATTAAAAGGACTCTGGATGATAGTGGACATGCAACCCTCTCTCTCTCAAACTCCCTCCATGCACCTGCTCACTCTTTAGAAGCATAAAAATGCAATTTGTTAAAGCCAAAGTTGATACCTTCCTTCTCAAGCTCCCGGTGCCTCAAACCTCAGCCCAAACCATGGCACAGATAGAAGACACCGCTTTCCTGTTTGAAGGAAGAAACGTACTTGTGAAGGATAAATATCACTGATTATTAAAAAAAGCAGAACACTTCGGAAGATGTGCTCCTAGGAGGAATTAATTAAGTTCCTGCCTGGACTAAGATAATACTTTGAGTAACATTTTCTTCTCAAAAAGAGTTGGAGAAGCGTTTTCTGTCTGGCAATGAAACATATCCATGAATCTAGTGGCAATGGCCTGAGATTCCTAGGACCGATAGTGCAGTCTTATGGAGGGCTGGCTGTGAACACAGGCTTCCTGGGGGCACAGAGAGAGGATGCCCTGGACACAGTTACTGTTCGTGGGATTTCAGAAGTTTCCTGGGTTGACTGTCTCTGTCTGATTTTTTCTGTCTAAGAGACACACCCTTAGAGGTGGTAGAAGAGGAGTCTAAGGGATCTTCCTGAGCCTGGACTTAGCTGAGCAGCAGCCCAAGCAAGAAGTCAATGCTGATCATGATATGATGTGTAGAGGGGAGAAACCACATTTCTGTCTCAAGGCTGTACCTTTGGAGCAGTTTCTGGGAGTGAGGAAGACAAAGGGAGCAGATTTCAAGGACACAAGAAGGAATGGGGAACCTCCAGTTGTCTGGGTCCAGCTTGTGTTTCTTGCTGACTTCTTCTAACAGTGGCAGAATAGGAAAAATGCCATGTATCCCATGCTCCCTTCCTATGGAGCTCCCTGATGTGGGTTTCATTTGAAAGACTTGTATTAGCAAACCATGTGCTCTGAGACTGGACAGAGTAACTCATGGAAGGAGAGATGAAAGGTTACCCTTGGAAAGTTCAGGGTTAGAAAAGTCAAAACCAACTTGTCAGTGATCCCTTTTCCCCTCTACCTGTCTCTGCCTTGATTCTGAAAGACAAAAAAAGAATAAAGGACTCAGACCCAACTCTGTTTCCTCTCTCTGGGGAAGGAGCAGACATCAATAGTCATGACTTTCTATATTAGATTACTAGAGCTCTGTATTCCTTACCTGTTTTCCATTTATAAGGGCATAGCAATATTTTCTTGTAGTATTTCTTCTTTGCAAAACTCAAAGAATTTCGTCCTCTACTCCATCCTAAATTGATGTTTCACTCAGTATTCCTTTGCTTAAGAAGGACATAACATTGCAATCCTATAGGGCAGAGCTGGGGCTCTCACCTCTGATCAGTGGCTCTCAGGGGGCTCCACACCTCTCCCCATCAGCCTGAACACAAAGGATTGGCTATCCTGCCAGGTATGGGAAGGGGATCAAGGGCTGGGGCACTCTGTTCTCCAACAGGTATCTGGAACCCTCTGATCAAATCCAGGGTCACTGAATCACTGTGTTTGAAATTATACCATGCAGCCATCTACCACGTGCTCCCAAATTTGTCTTTTCTCCTGAATGATGATGTTCTAATCCATTCTGAGAGCTCGTCTCGCTCTTTGACAGTATGCCTGCTTTGAAGAAGTGGGAAGAGGAAAGAAAGGACCAAAGTCCATCCAATTGTTCTGTGGTCTGGGCCAAGCATTTCCTCATCTGATTGTGTTGTTAATTCCCCAGGTACTGATGAAGATGAATTCCTCTTTAGAAGGTGGAAAATTGCAACCAGGAATCATATACCACACAACCAGACAGAAATAAAAATGGAATTTCAAAAGGAGAGAAACCTCTTTATCATCTGAAGATGTGGGCTGGGACAAGTGGGATTTGGACCTGAATCCCAGGTGCATATCAGAGTTATGACACAGTCACACAGGGTTTCTGAGGGTAGCGGTGCTGTAGAAAGAAGATGGGCACTCAGGCTCTCCCTGAACCTAGGAGACACCTCTACCCATCCTGGGTTATGATATCACCCCTCACTTCTCTCATCATTCCTGTTTTCTAGCTCCCTTGTTGCATCATATGTTTTTACCTAGTATAACTTCTGTTCATTCCCGCATAACCCAGGTGTGTTGCATTAATGAGTCTGTTACTGCTGTTGGAAATAAAAGCTCTGCATGGAGAAAGCCTCAGATTTGTCCCTCCAGAGGAGTGAGAAACTGCTTGCCCACCACCTCCTGGTGTCATTGTTTGTAGGCTGCCTCAGAGCTCTTGAGTCCCCTCCTAGTTCTGATGTCTCCTGCAAGGAGGCTGAGCCAACTCCTGCCGCCAGAGACGGCCAGCCATGGGAATGGTTAATGTGGGCATTGCAGAGGTATGAGCTTATCACAGGCAGCATTGCCTACAATTTTCTAGCACATTTCTCTTAAATATGCCTCTCGATCCAGATTTGTGAAAAAGGAACTTAAGAGTCAATGGTTTACCCTCTTAGTATTTATAAGCATATATATATAAAATCTGTTCTGTTTCCCATATAATATTAACCAGTTTGCAAAACTAGTGGCATTTCGAGCTGCTTCTGTACATCTGTATTTCACGGTTCCACTTTTGCATTGCCCAGTCTGCACCCTGGGTGGGCAAAGCTGAGGGAAACATCTGTTACTGGAAGACTATGCCAAGGTGTGCCATCTTAATCACTTGAGAGCCACTCAACTATTTCTGGGCTTTCTAGCCACCTTACTTCCCTGGCCAGGAGCCTCACTGATCAGTTGCCTCACATCCATTACTCATTTCTTAAATATTCTATCACTCCAGTATCATCCATGTAGCTTCCTAGGAAGGTCATCGTGCATGAAGACATAATTTTGAGTAGAAAGGAATGATCAGGATGCACTGTTTCTAAGAAAATTATTTTCCAAGGAACAATGGGCTTCCTTTTCTATGGCCTTCCCCAAAATTTTGTTTTCAGAATTATCACTTTTTTCCCCTCAACCTCAGAACTATGGCCAGAATTACTATATTTAACAGACTAATATTTTCACTTTAATTCAAACACTAGTATTGCAGAAGAAAAAATTGTATCATAATTCATTGGCCCTTAAGTTCTTCCCTACTGTGTATGTATTACAGCAACCTGAATGACTGCAATATCTTATGTAGGCCACAGACTAGAGATGTTATTAGGAGAGACTTTCTTCATGTCTCTGTCTACATTTTAATGACCTCCTCTCCACACTGAAGCCCCTAAATGACTATGTGTCCTACTCATTTTCAAAGTCTGAACCTAATATGGGCACTCATTTCTTTTAAAAGACTGAGAAGGGATTAGGGCAGAAAATTTGTCTGAAAAAGGATTAGGGTACTCCGTTCCTGCTTTCTTCCTTTGGAATTTTCTTAGGGTATAGGAGACCTAGCTGACCTCCCCATAATAGTATGGTGACTCGTCAGTGACTATACACATATGTATAAGCTGGTGAGCATAACGTAAATGCAAGATAATCATGCAACATCCCCTCACTCATTCTCACACTGCCGTTGTGTTCTGAGGTACCTGGGGGATTTTTTTCTTTATCTCAGAAAGAACTGTTAAGATTTCTCAAGTTCCCTTCTTCCCTGGAGAGATGTGCCCCACAGTTCCCAGTTCCCAGTATTTCAACCAGAGACACACTTGTCAAAGGGAGTCACTCAGATATAATCACTGCTGTTCCTCAGAAGCAAATAGTGGATAAGTCTTCTGAGTAATGAGACACCCTTCTCCCTCGAGTCATTAGCAGAAGACACTGTTCCTTTCTCCCTCTCTGACGGTTCTATAGAACAAACATTCAATGCAAAGTTTCTTCAGCTGTGTATTCTCATATTCAAGCCTGAGGCTATAACATTTTTGACTGCTACAATCCAGCTGCTTTTTCCAGTCTGCTCCCACTAATAACTCTATTATAATATTTATAATACTGTCTATTAAAGTGAGAGGTTCTTTTCCCCACAGACACTATCAAATTATCCTCCATCTTTAGTTTATGCTCATGCCTTACTTCTTTTCTGAGAGAGGGCAGACCTGTTGACAGAGAAGATTGCTACTGAAGATCTTTGCCAACATTACGCCCACTGTAGCTAAAAAAGACTGTCCCATCTGCCTTGGCTTGGCTTAGAGCCACCAGTGCTATCAATTCCAAGGGCTGTCAGACGTGCAGCTGGAGTCTTAACCACATCAACTAGGGTAGATCTTGGGAATGCTTGTGGACTAGAGAATTTGCATTCTGAGGGCTTGCTTTGTTTTGGATGCTGAATTTATTCCTATATATGAGGCAGGTGAATTTCTGGCCACAGGGTTTGCAAGACATCATATTCTGAGATTAAGTGAACCTCTTCAACCTAAGAAAAATATCAGAGAGATAAAACTGTGTTTCAGAGACACATCAGGTGATAGTCATAGGGTATGATAGGGTATGATGACAGAGTGATGACAGGGATGAAATGAGTTCAAGGTGGGTCAACATGAGAAATGGGTCCTTTAGACCAATTCTTGTCATGATAGTTGCTCTAAGCATTTTTATAATTGAGATGGATAGGTGCCATGCTAAAGACACAATGACTATTGTGGAGACCCCTTATGTCATATTGCAAAGAAGATGAAAGCAAGTTGGCAGGGATTCCTGAGAACCCAGGAATCTGATGTCCTATTTACCATGTTGGTATAGAGAGAGTTTTATAGAAAGGGTAGTGACCTGATACTCCTTTGTACTAGAAGGTAGGACAAGTATCTTTGCTCACAAAAGCAAAATAGCAAGTGTAGGAAATCAACCGAGATGAAATGGCTCTGGCACATCATACAGTCCCAGCCATATGGGGACACACTCAACAGCATTAAGAATAAATTCTTATTTTAAAAAATAGCCTCTATCATGAGTCATAAACTACATTGATAGAACATTTAACTCAGATCCTGGGGGGAACAAAAAGCTTCTTTTTTAAAATGTGTGAGTGTGTGTGTGTGTTGTGTTTTATGCTCCTATAAAAGAAATGGGTGTTACAGGAGCTACAGTTCAAAAAGAAAAATTTCTAAGGTCTTAAAGCAAAACCACAGAGCAAATCTAGTTGTTTTCTCCCAATTAAGCCAGAAAAGTAAGCATGGTCCTGTGTCTTCAGATTTTATAGCTGAGTTTCAGTTGGTTAGCGAGTGAAAACTGATCAACTGATGAAAATTATTCAAGAAAAATGTTGGAATTCTATAATCAGACTGAGGGACGTTCCATGGTGAAGGCCAGACTGATGGGAACAGATTCGTACTAAAATGAAGTTGCTCCAGAAGTTTGAGGAGTACCATGATCAACTTGTTCCATTTAGCCTTTACTTTTTTTTCCACTGTGCAAGGTCAAGATGCATGTGTAAATAAGCCTTTTTGTGATAGTTTGTTGAACATATACTGAAACCATTTTAAGTTATAAGAGAAGCTTAATTAGAAGTATTTTCATTTTATAGACAATAAATGGTGTTTTAGATTTTCTGAAAAGTACATCTTATTGTGTTTATCTGTCCATCTGCTTAAGTACAGAACTTGTCCTAAAATTTATGGCAAGCTTAATGGACAAAAGGGAAAAAAAAAAAAGGAAGAAAAAGCAGGAAAACAGAAGCAAAATGCTATCGTGCTTGCTTTTCACTTGGTATCATGGCTTTTATTCCCTGCTTGTTGACTTAGTCTGTGTAGGAATTTTATCATCAAAATTTTATTTTTTTACCACTTTCAGCTGATGACAAATAGCAGGCCAAACACATTTACGGTGTGTATTTCATAAGGCCTAACAAACTAAACAAAAAACAATACCCTTAAAAAAAATAAAGAAGCTGGCATCTGGTATATAAAGGGAAACAAATCATAATAGTACTGATTCATCAGTACAAATGCATATGGTATCCTTTTTAAAGAAAATATGGAAGTACTGAATATATTTTGGAATGGTTTCCTTCAAAAATGGTTATTTTTTATGACAATATTAGAAGAGGGTAAATCTCAGGTATTCTGAAATCTTCAGAACCTTCTCCCATCATGACAAATAATTTCATTTTTATCATGCTGAGTCATTTGTAAACAAATACTTGATTTAACTGGTTGTACAGAATCATATTCCAAAGAGTACCAGCAGGAGGAAAAGTTGTGTTTGTGATGCAAGCTTTAGTAAGATGTTAAAGTTGACGCTCTGAAAGGGAAGTAAGTTGGGCATGCAGGCCAAGGGTGGAATTAATGACAAAGTCAGGCAATTTCAACACAAGCTGCCAATGTCTATACCAATTAGAGAACCATCATCACTTTCCAGACAACTAAATGTCTACATGAAAGAACAGAAGATGGCCTGGTTCAGATTTCTCACTGACAGCAAAATTCACCACCACAGATTTAAAACACTTGCATGGAAATGGTGTTCCTGCTTATGCTTGTAATAATCGAACTGCAGTTAAATCTTCTGTTTCCACTTTATTCTCTGCTGTTCTAAGAAAATGCGATGAAGTAATCCTTTTGGATTATTTTTTATGGGGCAGAAATATTGTTGGGTTTGTTTTTAAGGAGACATGGGTAGACATTTCTTCCTCCTTGAATTGTAATTATATAGATATCTATAAAACTAAACTTGTACTCACAGCAAGGCTGGATAGAGCAAAAATTTGAGTCATTTTCCTGAGTTTTCTTAAAGTACAGCTAGTGGAGGATCCTATCTCCTTTATATGATAGGCATAATTACGAGGGCTGATCTGAGGATAATTGTACACAAAGGGGTCTCCAGTCGTCCATGTACTATATTCATCTTAATGTACTTATCACTCAGCCAGAGTTTTTGAATATATACTCACACCATGCCATGCTCCTTACAGGAAGTTTCAGGAAAGGGGATAAGAGAAATTGGAATAAAACACCTACCCTCAAGAAATTTCTGGTTATTTCAGGGTAATATAACCGTCAAAAGTTAATTACAATATTGTTATATATCCATTTGTTCCTTCACTTTTCATTCTTTTATCTATTCATCCATCCAATAATTTACTAAGCAAATAATTTTGAACACTATTGTGTTTCAGACCGTGCAGTAGATGCTAGAGAGGAAAAATCCCAGAGATAAAATTTCTCAATTAATTTAGCTAAGAAGGTAAAAAGGGTCAGTTGCGTTGTTGTTCCTAAATACATTTAATCTACTGTTGTCATTCTACATGCAGTACCTCCTACTGATGCTGGGTTGGTCCATGTGGCTTGCTGTGTCCACATGTGTGTATGGCTGGACATAAGTGCCGAAGCCAAGAGGCAATTTTAAAAGCTACTGTGTGTTTCCACCAGCTTTTTAGTTCTTTTTCTCTGGCCAGGAAAAAGGCAAGTTCAAATAAGGGTTTGCCCTTCAGTTGAGTCCCAGAATGAATAAGAAAATACACGGAAAGGCATTTAGCAGCCAGTCCTGAGCTGCTTACAGAAAAGACTTGAGAAATAGAATTGTTGTGAGCCATTGAGATTTTTGAGCGGGTTATTATCAGTGTAAGACTGACCAATACTGTGCTCTTCAACTTTACCCATCAAATCTTGAAAAGTATTTATTGGAAAGGTTCAGAGTAAGCCAGAGTTTGAAATTTTTCCACCTGAAGATAGGATATGGTTCTATCATGTCAAACAACGTGATAAAATCCAAGAAAGTACTGATAAGGATGATATGTTTGGGAAAAAAAGGTAAACTGTGGTGTAATATAAGTGAAAGGAAATATTTAATAAGAAATTATCCTGAAGATATCATGCCAGTTCTTCCTGGCAGGGAAATACAAATCAAAACCACAATGAGATACCACCTCACACCAGTCAGAATGGCTAAAATGAACAAGTCAGGAAATGACAGATGCTGGCGAGGATGTGGAGAAAGGGGAACCCTCCTACACTGTTGGTGGGAATGCAAGCTGGTGCAACCACTCTGGAAAAACAGCATGGAGGTTCCTCAAAAAATTGAAAATAGAGCTACCTTATGACCCAGCGATTGCACTACTGGGTATTTACCCTAAAGATACAAATGTAGTGATCCAAAGGGGCACATGTACCTGAATGTTTATAGCAGCAATGTCCACAATAGCCAAGTTATGGAAAGAACCTAGATGTCCACCAACAGATGAATGGATAAAGAAGAAGTGGTGTATATATATATATATATATATATATATATATATACAATGGAATACTATGCAGCCATCAAAAGAAATGAAATCTTACCATTTGCGACGACATGGATGGAACTAGAGCATATTATGCTTAGCGAAATCAGTCAACTGGAGAAAGACAACTATCACATGATCTCCCTGATATGAGGAAGTGGAGATGCAACGGGGGTGGGGGTTAAGGTGGTAGGAAAAGAAAAAGTGAAACAAGATGGGATTGGGAGGGAGAAAAACCAAAAGAGACTCTTAATGTCATAAAACAAACTGAGGGGGGTGGGGGGGGGAAGAGGGGTTGGGAAAGGGTGGTGGGGTTACATTATATGTTTAAATAAAAAAAAGCTTAAATAAAAAAAAGAAAAAATATGTAATATATAAAATGAAGATAATTAAAATGGCATATAAACAATCAAAAAAAAAAAAAGAAATTATCCTGAAGAAAGAAACAAGGGTCATGCCTTGCATGCCATTCTAAAATGCTAATATGTTTATCCTCAAGCAAATAGGGAACTAATGAAATTCCAAGAACAAAGGCAAATAATTGTGTACCTTTGAAAGTCTTCCATGGTGTCATTACTCAAAATCCTCATGAGACACACAGGTACATACCAAGAGAAAAAGATAGAGAGCGGTAGGGACAGGGAATGGCTCTGACTGAAGCCTGTAGTTCATCAAGGAAGTACTATTTGAAGCCATTTTAAAATATGAGTGTCTTAGTTTGTTTGGTTGGCTATAACAAAATACCACAGACTTGCTAGCTTATGAACAACAGAAATTTATTTCTTACAGTTTTGGATGCCAGAAGTCCAATATCAGGTAACCAGTAGGGTTGAGTTCTGGTGAAAGCCCACTTCCTGGTTCATGGATTGCCAACTTCTAATGGTGTCCTCACATGGTGGAAGGCACAAGGGAGTTCTCTGGGGTCTCTCTTATAAGAACCTTAATCTCATTTATAAGGGCTCCTCCCTCATGACCTAAGCACCGTCCCAAGACCCCACCTCCATGTTCCATTACATTGGCATTAGGTATCAACATATGAATTTCGGTGGGGGTTGGGAGTTGTGACAAACATTCAGATCGTAGCAATAAGCAAAATTTCATTTGGAGAGCTAAAGATTGAAGTTATTCTATGGAAAGCAGATAGCATTATAGGGGACAAGGGTTAAAAAAAATTAGAAGTAAAAATAAAGTGATCATAAAATTGGTGATACTTCCAAGTAGGGTTCATCTGGGCCACTGGTGGGAAATAAGATTAAAAGGCAAGTAAATGAGTGGTTATTAAAATATTTCTTTATGCTATACAAAGATGCCTGAGTTTCATCCAGGGCCAAATTTGGGTGACAATGAAATAACTAAAGCAGGGGAATGACTTGGCTCAGTTTGCAGTTTAGAAAGAGATATCCATGGAGAATGGATTGGAAGTAACAAAGGAAAAGATTGTTATTAAGAAGATGATTTCCAGTGTTCGATGAATGGTCCCAGGGAGCTACAGTGAGAGCCTGAAGCGGGGAGATAGCAGTGAAGACAGAGATGAAGAGCTGCCTCTGAGAGTTATTTAGGAGTTTGAATTGGCACAGTGTACTGATTACCCGATAGAGAGGGCTGGGGATTAAAGCTGACCTCTAACCTCATACCACATACCTGTGTGGATGATTTCATGTCACAAACCTGGGAGGCAAGGAGTTGTTGAAGATGCTCTTTTAGGGAGGAGATGATGTGAGGCAACAATCAGGCTTCCTCAGAAGTCAGTACCTGACTCCACATCCTGCTCCAGGGAGCAGCAGGAGTTCTCAGAAGGGTGTCTGCCTGAAATTTCAAGGTCACGGAGTTCCTTTCCATTGTCAGTTTAGGGATCTTACTTAATCTTTTGTGTTTTCAGTGTCTCGTTCAGATAAATCTGTGTAAGTACAATCAGGTTAACGTCTCGGTCAGATAAATTCATTATAAATTTGTGGGGATTCAGAGACACGATGTGTGTGGGATTCTTTAAGGCTACCTTCTCCCTCCCCCACCCCGCACCCGAGAAATATAAGTGGCCATTTCTTACTTATGTTTCATACTATTTGAAATTTTATTTTCTTCTACAATCTGTAAATTGGGTATCAGCAGATAAGAGATGGGCCCAGAAACATGTAATATGTAAGAACATATTAGGGGAAAAAATTAGGGGAAAAAAAATCCTCTCACTTCTGGCCTAAGTGATGCTGCTTAATTGTTGGGACGACTTGACTCAAAGTTACCTGAATGCTGTGTATCATGGAAGAGAGTCTGCTGAGTTGTCTCAGCAAGTTTCGAAGTCACGCATATAAACTGAAATTTCCTGATCTCATTGAAAATGCAAAGAATAGGGAACCAGTCAAATATTTAAATAATTTTCCCAAGATGGAGCATTCCTTTGGAATCTTATGATCGTGAAAATTAAGGGCGATTCAAAGCATACAATTAGTGCCCAAATTTACCTTTAGGGAACGCTAAATATAAAAAACACTGAATTATGTGTGGGTGGATGTCCACACACGTGTTCATGTAAAGTTATTGTCATGTTTTATCAATGACTTTTGAATTAAATATATCAAACACAGAGGCCCAGCAATTTAGAAAATTTACCCTCTGTGCTTCACAAAAAGCTGTATATGTGTTGCTTTTTTTAGTTCCTTTATTTCTAGCAAATTATAGTTGCATCTTTTATGACCATAGCCTATTTATCTTAGTAGGAAGCATTAGCAAAATGCATCTGCATACCATAGATGCTCATCTGATAAGTGCTTCTCTGTGCACTGAATGTTTTAACTTTCATAAATAGAACAATTTTTCCCTTGGGTAAAATCTATTTCATAGATTAATATGCACCCTTTCATCATTTAAATGGGCTGCAGTTAGAGATCTATGTTTATGATGCTGCTTTGGTGCACTGATAGGTGGATAATACATATTTGGTTCTTTCAAAAGCAACACAGTTGTATTATTCACACCATTGCCTTTAATGAGCTGGCTCGGAGCCATCATCATCAATCCTGACGTTTACGCTCCCTTCATGTTGTACCAGAGCCTTGTGATGACATAATTGTTGCTTGTATAATAAGTGCCGATGTAAAGTACATAAGCCATGAAAAAGCTAATTTATAACCCAAATGGCCAGTTTGACCATTATCTGAAAAAGAAAATTAGAAGATCGCACAGTTTCAAAATCAATGCTACTTCAGGGCAAATAAAATATATATTTAAGATCTTACAGCTTGCTGAAGATTTCAAGGTTGATTGAAATGCCTCAAAAGCAGGGATGAGGGCCGCGCAGCTGAGCAATATAGGACTTGTAATTTATTTCTTTAATACAGCAGCAGTTTGTCAAGAGTGTCACAAAAATGTGGATTTGGCTTTATTATTGTTTGCACACTGCTCAGGACAAATGAATAATTCATTCCGAGGCAGAGAAAACAGAAGAAATAGTAACAGTTATTTAACCTGACCACTGTTATGTTTCAGAAAACTGCAGTGTCACCAGGGTTTCCAGGCAAAATACAAAACACTCATTTAAACTTAAATTTTAGATAAATAACAAATGCTTTTTTAGCATCAGTATGTCTCAAATAGGGCAACTTTCATGGTCAGCGGATTATTGGTCCCATGTTGCATGCTGTTCCAGTTGGGGAAGGGTGAAGATAGGACAGTGGCTCAGATCTGCTTGGATTCCTTTCAATACTTTGGTGTCCTTTCTATGAAAATGTATTCCATAAGCATTCTACGTGAATATCTGTTCAGGTACCCAGAAACAACTGAGAGAATAAACTCTGCACTGCACTGAAATCATACTTTAAATGAATCTTGTTCACTTTGATCTAAGAAAGGTGCTTATTTTTAATAGATAAGGCCAAATTTAATAATGGATTTCTCAAAAACTTGCTAGAAAACAAACATGCCTGCCTCAAAAGGCATTGTAAGTTAAGGAAAGCCGTAATAAGGTGCTACACTTAACATTTGTTTTGGAAGTAGTTCAGAGGAATTATGGGTATGGAATATTTTCCACACCATCAATGAAAGGAGGTATTCGTGGTGTCAAAGCAGCTGGTAAATCTGATCCACTCAGTCACTAGTCAGTGAGAAGGTTTATCAACCTAATTATCTGCCAATCCCAGAATTTGACCAAATGACTGATAAATTTTGTCAGGAGAACTCATCTGATGTTTTCGGTGAACCCAGTCTTTGATTTTATTCCAAGACCCAGTGTATTCTAGCATAGAGAGCTTTTGCTGCAGATGTTATATGAAGATAGGTATCATGAGATCATTCCAGCTAGAACTTGTTTGGAGTGTGTTCACATAATTAGTTTATACACATAAACAAAACTGGTACAGACTGAAGATAATCTACACAACAGTGTGATTGAAGAGACTAAAATTTCTATTGTCACTTATGCTATGCTGTTTTGATATCACAGATGCAATAAAAGCTATACAATATTGGCACCTATGTGATATTTAATATTACATTATCACTAACATGGAAACTCACTGAATTTTGGCTGTGGAACATATTATAGTTATGGCACTTGTCACGAAGAATCTTAAAATAAAACCACTAAGATTTAGAGGTGGTTTTTTGACCAAGAGCTGACCCAGTCTACCAGGACCACTATACGCACAGAGCATCTATAGAGTGTGGAGCACACATACATCCAAGTCACTCACTAGTCTAATGAGTGCACATATACCAGCAGTAGTTAACTACAACAAAAAACAAAATAAGATATAAAACCCTGAATTACCCGCAATCTTAAAGAGTTTCTATTTTCAGGAAATTATTTTTGGCAATTCGGCTATTATCTAATGTATCATGCCCTCGATTTCATTGTGAATAATGGTCTGTTTTATTGCTCTGGTTGGTGTGTGTAACACCCATATTAGCAAATATGTACCTGGATATAATTAAAATCTCATTCAGTCTCATTCTTTCCCCAAAGATAGGTAATACCTTGACTTGTGGCTGCATGTAGTACATCATTTTGATATTATTATTGTAGTGACCAATATTTAACTTTTAATTCAAAGTCTTTGGTGACTTTTGTGATTATACAAAAGGAAAGAACTAAAATGTCTTGACCGTCTATTTTGTGCCTAATACTTCCTGTAATGGATTATTTAATAATCCGAAAACCTATGCTGGGAGAAGAAAATAACTAAAACCATACAGGTAGGGAGTGAAAGAGTAAAGTCTGAATCATTTACAACATACCATCTTCTAATAAATCTTCAATCACCTAGAACCAGTGCTTTACTATGACCCCTGCAATCTGTGCCTTTGTCAGCTTTGTATGTTGACACTCTGTATGTATCAAGCAGGATATGTAGGGCAGGCTTTGTAACAAACAATTCCAGAATCTTAGTGGCTTAAAATAGTACAAAATAGTATTTATTTCTTATTCATGCTACACGTCAATCTGGGTTTTTTTGGAGGGTGTCTTCCCCACTATTTCTTGATTCCAGGACCCAACTTTAACTACTATCTCTAGCATTTATCTGTTATCACTTGTAAATACAGAATGGAAAAAATAAAATAAAAACACAGTAAAACTCACTCACTGTCTCTTACCCATTTCTATCCAGAAAATATGTATGTCATAGGTGTGTCATTTGTCTCATTTTATTGTGACTCACATAAGTCTCGTGGGCACACCTGATTTCCTATTATTCAGGAACTGTAATCTTTCCATATACCTGGAAGTAGAGGGAGTAAGAATATGTGTGAAATCAGCCCCAATGACTGTCATAGCATATTAATGCAATAATCCCTTTTTTTTTTTTCAGAGAAAGGCACGTTTTGATTTGGCAAAGGCTACTTCTACTTTGTTCTTTGGGTTTTTATGTGGAACTTCTATTTCTTCTGATGCGACAGTTCAGTATTACAAGCTAAAAATAGGAAGCTGAACTTGAATTAGTGTGAGTGTTTTTGCTAGTTTCTACTGTGAAAGGATTTAAAAAAATCGTAGGCACGTTAATTTTGTAAAGCTGGAATTTTTTTTTTTAAGATTTTATTTATTTATTTGACAGAGAGACAGATCACAAGTAGGCAGAGAGGCAGGCAGAGAGAGGAGGAGGCAGGCTCCCTGCTGAGCAGAGAGCCCGATGCGGGGCTCGATCCCAGGACCCTGGGATCATGACCTGAGCTGAAGGCAGAGGCTTTAACCCACTGAGCCACCCAGGTGCCCTAAAGCTGGAATTCTTAAATATTTTGTTAACCTGTAAAATCATGTATCTCTCTCCATTTTTCCATTGTTTTCATTCTCTAATACATTTAATTTTTTCTGTATTCAGTTCTCTCATCCATTTCATTCAGCATGATACATCTTACTGACCTCCATGTCAAATACAATGACTATGCTTTCGATCAAATATGCCATAGAAAGTGAGGACAAAAGACACTTAAAAGATTGTTCAAAATCTCAACTCCACCTCGAAGCACACCTCTAGATTTCTTAAGACATTCTCAGTTTTGGTAACTGAATAAAGGCCCAGAATTTGATCTTAAAGTGCTGACCTTGGCTTCACACTGAGAAATAGTATGGCAATTAAGTTGATCTTCCCCAATTCAGTCAAGATGTTTAGACACTGTTTATAGGGACTTAGTATAATAGGTACTTGATTAGCTTCTTGGTAAATTATATTTTCTGAACTAGCCCTTTACCTTAATAAAAATGTCTCATTTTTTTCCTCTCGAACCATCTTTATCACACCTACTCCTGGATAATTGTCTAAATTCCTGGGTTATAGACCTTTGTGGAGAATAGGTCTCATACTCTGGAGGCTTATAAATGTTCTTGTTCTTTAAAGACTTCTGAAGCATAAACCATAATAGCAAAAAGTAATTAACATATTCCTATTTGTATTTAATTTACTATTCACAAACACCACCCATCATCATCATGTCGTCAATTACCGTGTTGAAACATACTTGTCAAAGTGAGACTCCTTTATTAAAATGCATATATTCTTAGTATCATATGCAAAGAAACAAACCAGTTTCTAGTAATTCAGTTACTTATATACATTTATATTGTGCAAGGCCTTATTCTGTATGTTGGCATTTTAACAAAGGATGTACGTGGTATCACCTTCATGGAATTCTGGACATCTGAGCTATGGAAGTAGTGGTAGTTATGCTGGCATAGAGGGAAGTATTTCAAGCTGGAGCGATTGCCCCTAGTGGATATGCTCACACAAGTGTAGTCAGAAGGACTATTGGGCTGACTGAAGGCAATGATTTTACCGGTAGATATAGGAGAGGGGCTCAGGAAAGGATAGGCAGAATGCTGAATACAATCTTTGTTTTAAAATTTAATTTTAGAATTTGGGGGAGGGGAGGCGCAGTTAGGGAAGACAGGTTTAATTTATTTGTTTATAAGTTTTTTCTTTTTATATGGTTTTGTACTAGTGGTGGTGTGTTCCTATGAACCACAAGAACCCCTATCACTTCCTTTGCATTGTTCTGGTGGGATTTGGATCACAGTTTCTTACAAATAGCCCAGAGTACCCCAGTGACCAAGTGACTGCAACTCAGGGCAATCTCCACTTGGTGGCAGGTCCAGTTTGTTAGGAAGAAAATTCTAGCAATCTCTTGCCCTTGAAGTGGATGTGTACCAATTCTTCCTTAAATTATGTCATTGTAGAGTGACATTCCCCCTTTTGTCACTTTAAGATTAGCAGTTTTACCAGAAAATATGTTACATTGATTGTTACTCAGAAGTTTGGGAGCAATTGTATTTCTAGACTAGTCTCTTTGATAAAATGTCCCTAGTTTTGTTTCTATTTATTCTCTTCTAATATTTGCATTCTTCGTTGTGTTCCCAAGTCTTTAGTAGACAATTTTGTCATAAGCTGTCCTCGGCTAAATTCCCAGATCATAGTGTTTTCTTTTCTTTCTTTCTTCCTCCTCCCTACCTTCTTCCTCCTCCACCCTTTCCTTCTCCTTCCAATTAGAAAGTTTTGATCTTTTCTATCCAAGTCCAAACAGAAAGCTCTAATTAATTTATTCATTTAGACAAACACTTGCATATGTTCACTGTGTGCCAGTGAAGCTTTGTGCATAGTGCTAGCACACAGAGATAAACAGTCCCCATCTCATAGTCTACTGATGGTGACACACCACACCCAGATACCGGGGGGGCCTTCAAAGAAGGCTTTAGAAATATTTCTTTGATTAGGTTATTGTTTATATAATGATCAAATTACTTTGTTAGTCAATTTCTTTTTCGGATTTGATTCTTCATGCTTTAGAAAAATACCTAAGTATCAAAGAGAGATCCTGGCATAGAACCTTGTGTATATGTGATGGTCAAGTTAAGTCAGTTATGGATCTTATATTAGAATGTACTGTTCTCTAATTAAATGATTGAAGTGTTGTAATAATGAAATTCTGGAATGATTGTGATAAGAATAACTTAGCTTTACAAGTACCTAAGTACTTGTAAAGTACTAAGTACTTGACATTTCTTGAAAATTGTGTTGCATTCCATGCCTCCTGATAACATTGCCTCTCCCATGATCCATGTCAGGATCACTCATCATGCTATTATTTCTTGCATTTACTTTTTACCACATTCGGTGTTATAGCATTTGGATGAACGTCAAAGTCTATACAGAGATTATGACTTAATACTTCGGTCATCTCAAATTTAATTCTGCAACCCTGTTATTGAAAGCAAATAACTGAGTAAAGAACAAGGGAAAGAATGAAAAATTAAATCCTCTATTTTTTTCCTTCAGGTTTTTAAAAAATATTTTATTTATTTAGAGAGAGAGACCAAGCATGAGCAGGGGGAGGAATAGAAGGGGAAGGAGAGGAAAAGAGAGAGAATCTTTAGCAGACTCTGCACTCAGTGCAGAACCTGGTGTGGGGCTTGATCTCATGACCCTGAGATCATGACCTGAACCAAAACCAAGAGTTGGACGCCTAACTGACTGAGCCACCCAGGTGTTCCTAAATCCTTTCTTAAGTTTTAAGGACCTAAATGCATGATAAGTGGTATATATGAGTACAATGCAGCCTTATACTTATATGTTGCTTATGTGATTCTGTGGTGATCCCTGTCATAAGAAAAATTCTGTCTGTTAGATGGGACTGTTTTAAAGTGCGAAATTAATTTTGAACATCTCTCTATTTCTGCCACTGTTCTGTAATGTCAGAAAAGCCTCAAAGTAGCTAAAGGACCACTGGGACTTCATTGCCACTGTGCTGTCTGTTTCTTCATAGATTAAAACAAATGTCAGTCTTGTGTGTGCACAGCAAAGGATGCCAGGTGGCTTTGGCCTCAGGATAAAGCTGTGAGGTAGAACGCATAAGCAATACGAGCATTCCACTTACCCCTCCCGGATCTGCCAGTTCCCATCTATTGTGGGATGACAAATATCTTTTTGTCCTAGGGCAGTTGATTTAATACATTCTCACTGAGTCCAAATTGTTGTCAAGAAGAGGGTTTCGTTTTCTCTTTTCATTATTTGATGAGGTGAAGTGAAGTCTGTTATGAGGTGTAGTGAGGTTCCAAAGGCCCCTGCTATTTATCTGAAAGTTATAAATGATTTGGGACTGTGCAGCTCTGCTTTTCTAAAACTGCTGCAGTAATAGACCTGTTGGTACAAGGGAGGAAAAAAAAAAGGACAGGCTTCACAAGTATTAAGGATTTTGCTGAAATGTCCACAGTCTTGGTGTCTGCCTGAAGAGTTTCTTAGATTAAAGATAGTGGCAAGTGAATATGAAAGTAATTAGTCTGTGCTGTTTGTTGGCTAGAGGTAGTACAGTAAGATTTGAGGGCACTTTCAACTGCTCTGATGATGATGTTTCATCTACAGCCCACTGTGAGGGCTTCAGTGCTTTTCCGTGGTGACCAGCATAGAGCAGATGCTTAGCAAGCTCCCCATCCTCAGTTGTTTTATAAGTGTACAACACAGGTTTTACAAGAGTGAAAAGTAGTATATAATGTGAGGATTCGAGGCCTTGTGATGATTTGTTATATAGTGGTCCTTCTCAAACTTCCTGGGTGCAGAACAAGTTTGCCCCCCGCCCCAGCCCATTGCAGATGAGAAATGAAATTTAAAAATACATTAAAAATACCAGTCTGGATGGGATTGGGAGGGAGACAAACCAAAAGAGACTCTTAATGTCATAAAACAAACTGAGAGGGGTGGGGGGGAGGGGGGTTGGGAGAGGGGGGTGGGGTTACATTATATGTTTAAATAAAAATAAAAATTTAAAAAAATAAAATACCAGTCTGTATTTTTCTCTTTAGAGTCAACAGACATAAAATCAATCTTCAAGGCACCATAAATATTTTCAAACATTTATTCTCAATTCTAATACTTAATTCATTGTGAACAGGTAACACTTGGTGGACCAGCTATGGTCCATAGACCACATTTGAGCCCAACCAGATTAGATCACACATGACTACTTTTTATTTGTTATCCATAAAGTGAGTCATAATTTCACTGGCTTTGTATGTATATCTTGCTCAACTATAAATACATAATATTAGGGAAAACACTTTTCAAAAAGGTAATAATTTTATGTATGCATATACAGTGGTGGCAGGAACTTGGGTTATATTTTGATTTCTGAAGTTGAAGGATTTTCTTATTTTCTTTTTTTGGCTTGAATTATTTCACATATGCATATTGTCATGGCATATGGAATAGAAACATTGTAAATGACCACAAAGTAGTTTCTTGCTGTGTTTATAGGTGAGAAATTCAAGAATCAGGTAAATGTAAACCATAAGATCCTACTTTTCAAATACAGATGCGTCCTTCTACGTGTGTCTGTATCACAAACATTATTCTGTGTGCATGGAGAGCCATGTGGGGAATCCATAAATGGCCACTAGTGACGACGGTGTTGAAATGAGAGAAAGGAGTTAGTGCGAGAGGCTGAAAGAGACCACAGCAAACTGGAAAATATGCAAATCATTAAAGTAGAAGACTTGGGCAGGGGCCCAACAGTCAGCTTTCGACAGTCCAGAAGTTAACGGTCTGTGGAATGGTCATCTGAATGTGGAGTCCATGGGTAGGTAAGCACAGACATGTGTTCGTGGTTGGAATTCAGGTTGAGCCCAAGAAAGATGCAAGAGAATGGGTTCACCCAGAGAAGAGCATCTCTAGTGGAGACCAATGTCAGTCCTTCTTGGGTCAAGCCAGTGGACCTCATCCTTCAGAGCCATGACTATCTGTCCTCACTTTACACAAGAAGCATCCTTTCTGGTGTGGACAGGGGAGGCTTATAGGAAGCTGCTCTCTTCCTCAAATACTGGCAGGCCTGGGTGTGGGCTGAAGACCGCACGAGATGACTAAGTCCTTCGAAGATCCCTCATGGATGTTTCAGTACTTTGGGCTCCACGGTGTGCGGAATTAGCCTTCCGTGGAATGAAGTGTGACGCTGGTTTAGGAAGGACCGGCTGTTCTCTCTCGCCTCCCATCTGCCACACGAAGCTGGCGTCTTCTCCATGTGGATAATCAGGGAAGGTGCTGTGCCTCAGAAAGTGAAAAGCAAAACAAGCGCAGCAGCAGCCTTCTAGTGGTTGGTTTTCCTCACATGCATAGACTGTGACCTACTCTGTGAAATTAGGAGGGAAGATTTGGGCAATTACCTAGATAATCTAACCTAAAACAAAACAAACAAGCAAACAAACAAAACATTTGAAAAACACCCATTTTAACTTGTGTTGCCAATATTCAGGTTTCTCTAGCGTGTCATGTCATCATTTTCTCTTTTAGCTTTTATTTTTAAAGGCAACACAAAGTTGTAATCATACTGCATGAAAGACACCATTAGTGCAGTGACTTCACGAGGGAGCTTCCCACTCCCCTGACTGTAGGTCCAACTCAGACTCTGAGTGGACAGATTCACCTGCTTTTTTTTTTTTTTTTTTAGACGTTATTTACTTATTTGAGAGAGAGTGAGAGTGAGAGGGAGTCCACAAGCAGGGTGGAGGGGCAAAGGGAGAGGGAGAAACAGACTCCCAACTGAGCAGGGAGACCTATGTGGGGCTCGATCCCAGGACCCTGGGATCATAACCTGAGCCAAAGGCACATGTTTAACCCACTGAGCCACCCAGGCGTCCTCACCTACTTTTCATTTTTGGAAACAATATACTTTGATTATTAGGAATTTTTATCATAGCATGATCCCAGAAGTTACAACATTCTCAAATTAATAATTCATTCATAGTACTTTTGTCAGGTATATATAGTGTTAGATCTTGGTGTGGTAAACAGGAAAACAAATATGAGAGCAGAGCTCCTCTGATGACTTTCCTCTATTGTTCTGGTGAGTCAGACATAGTTCTTAAGTCTTGTAAACTGTCATCTCTCCTCTTTGTGCATGCTAACAAGAAACATTGAATTTTCTGACTCTTGTTTCTATTTATTTTATTTAAAACAGAATTCAAGGTTTAGAGATCGATATACTCACAACCAGTGGAACCATGATTCTCCACTAGCTTAACTGAATTTACTTCCCTCAGGAAAGTTTAAACAGGGTTAAAATGTTAGAGGACTTCGTTTTCATTTTATCACATATCTAGAGCAGGGGTAAGTGAACTACGCCCACAGGACAAATCTGGCTTGCTGCTTGTTTTTGTTAATAAAGTTTCACGGGATCATGACAGTGCCTGCTTTGTGAGTGTTGTCTACGGCTGTTTTCATGCTCCAGTGATAGAGTTGAGCACCAACGTGGAAACTGTACGGCCTGCCGAGGCGAAGTTATTAACTAGCTGGCCCTCTGCAGAAAAAGTGTGTCAACTCCTGATCTAGACAATTAACCAAACTTGAGCAAAAGCTGTAGATGTTTTAAGTAGTATAGTATAAGTAACACATTCAGGTCTTTAACTGAATCTACATCGAAGATATAGTTTTTGTGGGTTTTTTTTAAGATTTTATCTATTTATTTGACAGAGAGAGAGAGAGATCACAAGTAGGCAGAGAGGCAGGCAGAAAGGGGGAAGCAGGCTCCCTGCTGAGCAGAGAGCCCGATCCCAGGAACTCGATCCCAGGACCCTGAGATCATGACCTGAGCCGAAGGCAGAGGTTTAACCCACTGAGCCACCCAGGCACCCCCGAAGATATAGTTTTATCTTTAACTGCCAAAGAAGATAAAAAACAGAAAAAAAAATCTGTGAGTTCTGGATTAATTTCATCTAGACCACCAGTGGTATTTCTACAATATAAACATTTAACTTCAAAAGCCGACCTGTATAGGGAATTGACTACATGCCAGACGCTGCTTTGCATGCTTTATCCACACTTCCTTATATAAATATCACAGTAGTCCTGTCTGGTAGGTATTAATGTTACACTTACTTTACAGATGAGGAGATGGAGGCCGGTGACATGGGAGAATATGATGATGTTCACACAGCTGGCATTGGCAGAGCTGGATATGAACCCAGGAAGTCTTGGTTTAGGATGTATACCCTTAACCATCACACTCCTTCCACTTGGCAACAGCAATGAAAAGTTTCCTTATGAACTTCAATGCTTATGTCCATTATTATTGCCAGTTATATGTGTTAATGGTAGTATGTGAGGTTGCATGTGCATTTGTTGCCAGATAGCATATTACTTTTGATTATTATGTAGAGTCTTTTTCATTTTATTTATATGGAGCCCATGACTAATACTTTCATGGGTAATGTTTTATGGTTTTGGTACCTGTATCTACAGAAAAAAGTTCCTAGGGGCGCCTGGGTGGCTCAGTGGGTTAAATCCTCTACCCTCGGCTCAGGTCATGATCCCAGAGTCCTGGGATCGAGCCCTGCATCAGGCTCCCTGCTCCGTGGGAAGCCTGCTTCCTCCTCTCTCTCTCCGCCTGCCTCTCTGCCTACTTGTGATCTGTCTGTCAAATAAATAAATAAAATCTTTAAAAAATAAAAAATAAAAATTAAAAAAAGAAAAAAGTTCCTAGAGTGAGTGTTAACTTCTTCGCTCATTGTGTGAAATACTGTAATCTTAGACACAAATTAAGAATAATCAACTATGTAAATATCCTTGATCATTTTGCTTTCAAGATAGATTCAATGTCTTCCTTTTGAGACAAGGGTGGAAAGAGAAAGGGATCCAGCTTGAGAAAAATGAAGTAAAAACGTACAATTAAATAAAATTATAGGTAAGACTTTATATAATCATCTCCCTGAAAATTATAGGGTTTCTCTGTCTTGTGTAAAGAAATGTTTTACCCAACGTGTTTCTCCAACTTCTCTTTGGTAGTATGTTAACAGTTATACAGAGGCAATGTGATCCAGAATGGAGATAATTATGGTGTAAATTTAGGCTAAAAATATGCATTCGTCTCAGGTATATGGTAAGTGAGGCAAAAAGGACCATTCCTCAAATGTAATCTTCTTTCGGCTGGTGCCTGGCTTTAGAATTTGAAACTTGCTCGTTATTTTTTTCCGGGTTAGTTTCATGAGTTGATACCATGTTTTCTAGAACCTAGAGATCCTGCCACAGTAAGTGTGCCTTGGCCCCTCTACAAATTGCGAACTAAAATCTTTTAAATCATGGAGACTATTAAATAACTAGGTGTTTGGCAGTAGTAAAACAGGTTTTAGAAGTTTTTTGGCAAAGTAATGACTTAAAAATATTCTCTCTACCGAGTCTAAGTGGATAGAGGTTCAGAAACAAACAAACAAACAAACAAAAGCTATTTGTCTCTCCTTTTTGTAACTTCATCACCACAATTTCTCATTGGTGAACACTCTTCTGTATTTAGTACTTGAACAATTATTTATATATCAAAGTCTGTAAACAACATGGAAAATAGGATATTGTGCTATTAGAAGTAACCCAGGCTCTTCCCTTTGAACCCTGCTCACATTTTGGTACTTTGGGCCTTGTCAGTCCCATCGTGGAACCACCCAGTACTACGCTTTCCAGCCCTCCAGGCCTGTGAAGGGCAAACATGAAGCTTATCTTCCACCAACGAAATGTACAAATTGTGTGCTTTGAATGAAAGATGAGCTCCCTGAGGAGACAGGGAATAGTGTGAGGCACATCCAAGCTGGGAAAGCGGACATTGGGGTCAGCTGGGGTTCTGTAGTGTGGCAGTGTGTCTTTGTCTTTCCCAGGGCACTGTGGTGTGGTTCTGAGATGTTCCTGGAAGGTCAGCCCAGAACTTTCCTCTCAGTCATCCATCAGTTCTGGGAGTTCTCAGAATCTTGCTACTACTCTACTACTACTCTACTACTACTGTACTACTCTACTACTACTATACTACTATACTACTACTATACTACTATACTACTACTATACTACTACTATACTACTACTATACTACTACTACTACTACTATACTACTACTACTACTATACTACTATACTACTACTACTATACTACTATTACTGCTACTACTACTGCTACCATCTCTGTTCCTTTTGGAGCCAGAGTGAGTTCTGTGTATGCACACATAGGGCAGGCTAAGCCTTCTAAAACTGACAAAGAGTGCATTATAAGTTGGGAATCAAATTTCTGGGCCAGAGTCCAAAGCACTCAGAACAAGTTCAAAGTGAGGTCACACTCAGGACTAGACGGAGCCTGGATTCGTACTCAGCTCCACTTTCTAACCACATCAGCCCTTTAATTCGTGCGAACTTGCTCCAGCAGTGCCATGCAAATAGCACTCTTTCTCAGTGAGATCTTTAGTCCATTGATCTATAAATATATCTATGTTTTTATAGTAAACTTACTAATTCACTTTGCATCATGGCAATCAGATGCATTTTTCCCTCTTCTAAAATTCCATCGATCTCTCCTACTGCCCCCCATCTTACAGTCAGTTACTTATATTTCACTGACCATGTAGATGGTACCAGGAAATAGCTCGCTCCTTTTCACTTGGTCAGATCAAAATGTACCTGTCTGCCTTACCTGCACACTCATCTTCCCTTTTCAGACTGAGTACCTTCTCCAACCAGAGGCAGTCCTTCCCTGAAGGACTGGGATTCCCTATCTTCTGACTTCTTCAAAGACTCTAATCCTTTGGCTATTACCATCTTCCTGCCTCATCAGCCTTCTTCTTTCTCGTGGATCTTCCATATCACATGCAGCCATCTTCCTAACTTTTACAAAAGGCCCTGACCTTCATTTATTCTCTCAGCTACTGTACCATTGCTTGGCTACACTCAGAGCCTTTTTCTTAAATGAATTACCAAATCACCCAATCTCTATTTCCCCCATAAGCATGAGCTCCGCATGGAACCCAAGGGTAGTGAATAAAGCCAGGCTACATGGTGGGCTGTTTCTGAAAACTGAAAAATCACCAGGGACCAGGGTTTCTTTCTCTCAAAATCTTGTTTTGCATGGTCTTTTGTGTCCGTTTCTTCCTCTACATGTGTGTAATTTCTTCTCTTTGCAAAACACAGTAAGGTATAGAGAAGATTTCTGGGAATAATTTTGGTCTGATAAAATATGTAAAACTCTTGGCCTGGCCTTTTTGAGATAACCCACATTGTAGATGAACAATATGCCCTGAGGTTTCTGGAATGAATCTGTGTTTCCTTTGAATGTGTCTCTAGGCAGTGATTGGCCAGATGAGGGTTCAGGTTTTATTCAAGTTATTTATGTCTTCAAAAGACTAGCTTTTACTTAAAAATTTCAGAGCTCTCTTTTCATAAATTTTCATGTGAAATATGATAAAAGCAAGAATCTTAAAGGTTCAGTGGGAAATATATAGTATATTTCATTGAAATGAAACATAAAACATAGTGTTCAGTTACAAAGATTTTTATCAGCAAGATGATATGTTAGGGAAACATTCAACAAAGATAGTCTGATCATCCTGCATTTAATGATGCCTTGTCTCCAAGTTGATTTTTCTCACTGTTGATAAATGATCTTTAATAGATCCTCTAGCATTATGTTAAATATATAGACTCTGTTTCTGGAAAATATGTGGTTTCAAATTATTGCCTTTCCACTTACCATTAATAGCTTGAAAGCTATTAATAACTATTAATAACTTGCTGCTTAATAGCTCTACTGCCTTGGGGAGACTACTTTAATTCATTTGTGCCTCAATGTATTCATAATAGAATAGAACTATATGGGAACTATATATGTCTAGAAGAGCATTTGTTGATAAATACTAGTGGTATTTGTCATTGAATATAAAAAAGAAAATCTATTATGTCCTCACTCGTAAATCATAGTTTGTCTGGGTATAAAACTCTAGGCTAAAAGGCTCTTCCCCAAAGGATTTTGAACATAATATCATATGCTTTACTGGCATTTTTGTTACTAACATAAAGTCTGCCAATGGTCAGTAAGAATAAGTCTTTTCTCTCTGGTGGATTTTGTGGGCTTTTTTCTCTCTCTGATTGAAATACATTATTTATTACTTAACATTATAATAAGGTTAATTACATTTTTTTGTCCTTTTATCTTGTGGTAAAAATTCCTTTTTTAATTTTTATTTATTTTTTCAAAAAATTTTTTTATTTATTTGACATGGGGAGAGAGAGATCTTAAGTAGCCACAGAGTCAGGCAGAGAGAGGGGGAAGCAGGCTCCCTGCTGATCGGGAACCTGATGTGGGGCTTCATCCCAGGGTCCTCAGTTGCTTAACAACTGAACCACATAGGCACCCCTATTGTGGTAAAAAAATCTTAACATGAGATCTACCCTCTTAAATTTTAAGTGCAAAACACCATATTGTTAACTATAGGCAATATGTTGTGCAGTGGACCCATAGAAATTGTTCAGTTTTACAGCTGTCAACAACTCCATTTTTCCCTGCACCCCGACCCTTAGCAGCCACCATTCTACTCTCTGCTTCTATGAGTCTGACTATGTTAGATTTCTCTTATAAGTGAGAGCAAGCAGATTTTGTCCTGTGACTAACCTATTTCACTCAGCATAATGTACCTCAGATGTACTGATGTTGTGCAAAATGGTAAAATTTCCTGTTTTTTTTTTAAATTAAAGATTTTATTTATTTATTGATAGACAGAGATCACAAGTAGGCAGAGAGGCAGGCAGAGAGAGAGGAAGGGAAGCAGGCTCCCCGCAGAGCAGAGAACCTGATGTGGGGCTTGATCCCAAGACCTGATCATGACCTGAGCTGAAGGCAGAGGCTTTAACCCACCGAGCCACCCAGGCACCCCATCTTGCTTTTATAAGACTGAATACTATTCCATTAAATGTATGTAACTAATTTTTCTATCCATTCATCTGCTGATGGAAATTTGGGTTTGTTTCTGTATTTTGGCTATTGTGAATAATGCAGTGAAGATGAGAATGCAAACATCTCTTTGAGACCCTAATTTCGGTCCTTTTGGAAACATGCAGAAGTGAAATTGCTGGGACATATGGTACTTCTATTTTCAAGTTATAGTAGTTCTTTTTTCAAGTTTTTTTTATGAACACCCTCGTGCTGTTTTCCATAGAGATTGAATCATTTTACAATCCTACCGAGAGTGTACAAGCACCCCAGTTTCTCCATGTCTTTGTCAATACTTTTTTTTTTCTTTTGGTAATAGTTATCAAGTGAGAGGTAATATCTTACTGAGGTTCTGATTTGCATTTCCCTGGTCATTAGTGACAGTGAGCATCTTATCATATACCTGGGAGAGACTGTGTGTCTACTTTGGAGGAATATCTCTCAAGTCCTTTGCCCATTTTTAAATTGGGTCATTCATCTATTTATTTTTGCTATTGAACTGTAGGAGCTTCTTTTATGTTTTAGATCCTAATTTGTTATGAGATAAATGGTGCAAATATTTTCAACCATTTTGTAGGTTACCTTTCACTCCGTTGATTGATCCCTTTGTTGTGCAGAAGCTTTAGCTTGATGTAATTCCAGCTGTCTATTTTTGCTTTTGTTGTCTGTACTGTTGGTGTCATATCCAACAAATTATTTCTAAGACTAATGTGGAAAAGGTTTTTCCCTATGTTCTCTTTTAGGAGTTTTACAGTTTCAGGTCTTATGTTTATGTCTTTAATCTATTTTCAGTTATTTTTTGTAAGTGGTATAAGATAGAGGTCACATTCAATATTTTTGCCTGCAGATATCCAGTTTTCCCAACACCATTTGTGAAGAGACTGACAGTCTAAGCAGACAGTTCCAACGCAGATTAGATTTTATGGGACAAGAATAACATCCTGGGAAAGCAGAAATAATTCCTTACCCTTAGCTCAAGCACAGATCTAACATGGTTGGGAGAATCACCTAAAATTACTTGGTAGTTAATACATAGGACATATATATGTATCTATCTATCTATATAAAGCATAATACTTTTTTCCCCATTTCTAAAGTCCTACTGTCTGTTGTAGGGTTTTCTAAAACTTATAGACAAAGGATTTGCTACATGCCAACTCAAACAGCTAAAACTTGGGAAATTCAGCATTTTATGAGTAAAGTACACATATATGTGATTACCGTACATTATACACAGTAAATTAGGTAATAGAGGCCTGGACATTATGCAGTAGAAGATGAAATAGAAAAATAAAGAAGGTAGTGAAAAATGTTGCCTAGGCAGTCGAGGAGGATCTCACATGGCAGAGTTTTAAATTTAATTACATCTTCCTTATTAAGTACTCATCATCCTTTTAATATTCTGGATAATGAAATGTAAAGGACACATAAAACTCTTCTGTTCTTGAGGTGTGATGGTTGTTTCCAAAGGGAGCACATGCATAATTGTTTGGGTTATGAGTTCATCTGACAGCTCTTTTCATGGAACAACTTTTTCACCTGAAAAAAACAACTGACAAACTGGTTTTCAGACCTGAGTACCTGCAGACATTTTCTCATAAGTGAACCAGATGAGACTATCATTTCAAGGAAACTTGAACTGTTAGTATTTGAAGCCAGTGTTAAAATGTGAATGCTCAAGAAATAATTAGAATTCTGGAATATGGATATTTACCACTATTAGTCTCCCTGAACTTAAGGATTTTTGTGATGAGATATGAGATTGCCAGTGATGTTGATGAATGCACTTTTTGACATTGCGTAATGAAGTGGGTTGACATTTAGGTGACCCACGTAACTGAGGGAACTGGTATTTTCTAAATGACCAAAGCATGATGTTAGCAAAATCTTGCAATGAGCAAAAATCTATTCAAAGTACAAAAACAAAACAAAATCCCCACAAAAACAAACAAAAAAACAAACTGCCTTGAAACCACTAATAGATTACAATGTAGCAGAGTACAAAAAGTTAATTGTTATGATTTCAGATTTCGTATTATAACTGTGAGTTCTGATGTGTTAACAGAAAGAATGTCCACAATTCTGTGAAAGAACCGTTAATGCAGTTCTTCCTTTGCCAACTAGATATCTGTTTTTTTCATTTTCTTTAACCAAAGCCACATATTATAACAGATAGGTTGCCAGGCATTCAAAGAGATTTGCAAAACTGTGAAAATATACTACTGACTATATTCTTTGTTTTGAAATACATAGTTTTGTTGTCATTTTTAAATGAATAAAAGACTTAAAAATTCTCAGTTCTGCAGCAAATATTGATACATATATCATCCAGAGTTCTCTGTGGTCCCCATTAATTTTTGAAATTATTTACAGGATCCCCAGCACGAAATGTTTAGAAATCTGCTGTTTTCTAAGACATTACATACAAGGTTTTGTTGGAAAGACTACTAGTTCTTCTGTTCCCATTAACCATGCAAAATCATGGAAACTGGAAGCAACCCAATAATATTAAAAATGATTCTTAGAAACTAATACAATCTGAGATTATAGCTACTTTTTTTGGCTGCCTTATGGATGGCCATATTTTAAATTTAAATTACCAACATACTGCTATATCTTGTTATGTTCTGGATGATGTAAAATTCTATGGTTTTGTCTCAAATACATTGATTTCCAAGTTTCTGCTTCACTATATTGTGAGTGACTTACTTGTTAATGCGATGTCATATGTAAGCAAGACAACTGGTGTATCCAAGTCGGTAAACCTGAACACTATTATTAGTTTAAGGTAATATTTCAACATATGTTAGAAACTTATTAAGGGTTTGTTTATAGGTCAACAAACTTCGTTACAATATGGAAATTCAGAAAAGGAAGCAAACTTTGTTAGGCATGAAAAATAGAAGGTTTCCCCCTTAGAATCTAGTTCGAGATTCACATAAAAGGAGTAACAATTTATGAAATGTGTGTAATGAATCAACTTGGACATTATATTGGTAAATTCAGAAGCAAACAAAAATGATGAAAGAATAAATATGTAAATTGATCAATTGGTTCGGCATAAAAATCACATAAATTATTAGAGCCTGGTATAGCAATATGCAGAGTAACTCCTTCAATTGAAAAATATTTTTGTTAGTGAAATGAAGAAATAAATCATTCTATATTAAAGAATATGCAATAATTTTCTTCTACTTTCAAGGAAAAATAGCAAAAATATATATCACAAGCATGACAATAAAGTTTCCACAGTAAAGGATCATTTTTCAGGGACTAAAACTGTAATTGATTTTTAAAAAATCCAACAGACATTGAGAGTGATAATGTAGAAGGAGGCAATCATGATGGACGGCTATGGATGTGTCTCCCATTAGATCTGTATTTGAATAACTGAGATAAAGGTGGACATTTTTCTCCCTACTATTATTTAGTTTTATACTTTCATTTTGTCTCTTGCTTGAACAGCATACACCAATTTGTGAGTTCAAGGGAAAGTTGTGTCCAGATTTCAGTGTGAAAGGACCACACATTTACTATTCTTAGCAGATTAGAAATAGCAGCATGGCAACTAGCATGCAGAGAAAACACAGTGCTAAGTTGGATAGATGATGTGTCAATGCCCTCCAGCTGGAAGTGTCCCAGGAACACATCTGTAGTTGAACAGTTTGGTTCCTTACAGATTGAAGTAAGGTACAACACTCTGCATGGGGAACGGTGAGGGGTCTCAGTAAGAAGGTATTGGAAGGATTTGGGCTTGTGTTAGGCGATTTGTGGAGGGTTAAGGATGTGGGCTTTGCTATGAATTGATTGCTGTCATGAAGTGAGGATACTACTATGATTGGATCTTTATACACTTTATCTAGAAGAAAGGAAGACTAGACTGGAAAAACTATGATTAATAAAAAAAAATATCAGTCAGCATATGGAGATGCTTGGTCACTTCCGTGGTTTGTACAATGTTCATGTTTCTTTTGTGTTCAAACATTATTATGGATGGGTCATTTTTTTTCTTGGTCCATCGTAATCACAAAGTGACCTTGTCTGATACTGATGCTCTTGAAATTGTCGATGTTTAAGAGAATACCAACACCAGGTCCTAGACCAGCTTGTGGCAACGCCAAGACCTGGTTGAAATACACATCCATCTTTTTTTGCATAACCATAGGTATGGATAGTCACAGAACACATTCCACCTTAATTCAATTTCTTTCTTTTATTTTTACTTCAACTGTAATGGAAATTCTTATAATTTTTGTCTTTATCTTCCTCACATAAAGCTAGATTTTTAGGTAGCATGAGTTTGGAATAATGAAGAAATTACTCAGTGAAGACTATGTACACATCCCATTACACTTTAAGGCAATGAGTAATCAGGATTTAAGGTTCATAGTTTAAAGATTTCACAGAGGTCTTAGCAAGTGGGTACATAATACATTCTTGGCTGACATATGGTTAATATTGAGCAGCCGTTTTATATAGACAATGATTCCAAGAGGGAGCAGCAAAGTTACCAGAGGTAGTAGAATCTGGCTAGAGCTGAGAATCAAAGGAAGGAGAGAAGTTATAAGGGGCCATGGAACTCGACCATTCTCTAGCCCAGCCTTTCCTACCCATGGCCCTTCATTGTATCTACCATCCCTGTATGCTTTGTGAGGGGAAGATTCATGATTTAAAAGGTAAATCTCTATTCCCAGGCAACTATCATCTCAGTTACTGAAAACTTCTGGTAAAGGGCTTATCAGGAAAATGAATATTCTCCATATTTCCATCCTTCAAATAGGGATCATCATAGGACATTGAGAATATTCTCATCAAAATAGCTGGACCTTAAGAGCATAATCTTTATAATTTTGCTACAAATGTGAAATGTTTCTGAATTTGTTCTTCCATTCTAGGCACCAAGATTTTTTGATCCCTCTTTAATAATAGTAAATAAGTTTATGCATTTTTAAATTCAGCAAATATTTTTGAGTGCCTTCTACGCTGTCCCTAAGCAATGAGAAGAAGGAGATGATGCAATAGAGCAGACTTTTCTAGAGAATCTTGACCAAATTTAGAGTGAAGTTACTTCTTTTTGCTAAGAGTACAATGAAAATCATCTTCCATAACATGTAGATTTCTATAAGGTATATTCAAAACAAAACTGTGGACCTGAAATTAGATCCCCCATTAGATTATACTAGAGTAAATGCATTCCTCGGAACTCTTCAAGACTGAGTGACTATAGGGAGGGATCAACAAAAAAATTCAATTAAAAATTAATGAACCTATGTTTTGTTTGTCTCTTAGCTTAGTTCTTGTATTAAAGTTAAAATTTTAAGTCATAATTATTAGAAACTTACATTAGTTCAAACTAGAACTGAGGTCCCAATTTGAGATTTGCTGAGTATAATCAGAACATTCAAATGAAAGCAGTGGATTACTTGTGAAGTTTTGTTTTAGTTTAAGAAGGCTCACTAATTTGAAGAATTTTTAGAAGAGTCACATTATGAAAGTTATAATCAAGATATGTAATCTAAAGTCAAGGATAATCATCTTTTACTACCGAAATGTCAGACATGAGCCAAGTGATTTCAGTACTGACTACTTTTCTTACTTGACATTTAACCTTGAATAAACACTCTTACACTTACATTTATTTTTTATTTTTTTAAAGATTTTATTTATTTATTTGACAGAGAGAGAGATCACAAGTAGGCTGAGAGGCAGGCAGAGAGAAGGGGAAGCAGGCTCCCCACTGAGAAGAGAGCTTGATGCGGGGCTCGATCCCAGGACCCTGAGACCATGATGTGAGCTGAAGGCAGAGGCTTTAACCCACTGAGCCACACAGGCACCCCTTTATGTTTAAAAGTTTTCTCAGGAATTGAAGTACTCTCAGTGAGAAGTACAGTGTGAACTCTGCTGTATTTCTCAGCTGGACTGGCCTCTCAGACATTTCCTCTCAAGTTCAGGATTATAATGGAATCTCTTGGTGTTTTCAATAAGTTATAAGAGAAAAACATGGCTAGGAACTCTTGGATATGAGTAAATTTGGTAAGAAGACAAAAAATAATAGAAGCAGTTTCAATTCATTTTGTATTTGTTTGTTGCTTTTAAAACCATTCCTTTTTGGGGCGCCCTGGTGGCTCAGTGGGTTAAAGCCTCTGCCTTCAGCTCAGGTCATGATCCCAGAGTCCTGGGATCGAGCCCCACATCAGGCTCTCTGCTCTGCGGGGAGCCTGCTTCCCTTCCTCTCTCTCTGCCTGCCTCTCTGCCTACTTGTGATCTCTGTCTGTCAAATAAATAAATAAAAATCTTTATAAGAGGGGAGGAGTCAAGATGGCGGAGAAGTAGCAGCTGAGACGACATCAGGCAGCAGGAGATCAGCTAGATAGCCTATCAAACCATTCCGAACACCTACGAATCCAACAGGAGATCGAAGAGAAGAAGAACAACAATTCTAGAAACAGAAAATCGACCACTTTCTGAAAGGTAGGACCACCTGAGAAGTGAATCCAACGCGATGGGAAGATAGACCCCGGAGGGAGGGGCCGGCTCCCGGCAAGCGGCGGAACAACGGAGCACAAAATCGGGACTTTTAAAAGTCGGATCCACGGAGGGACAGCGCTCCAGAGGCTAAACTGGGGTGAAGACCTCACGGGGACAACGTGGACTCAGGTCCCACGGGGTCAC
>ML104235.1:9102-116328 GCA_003697995.1 Taxidea taxus jeffersonii | reverse complement strand
TTCTATTGGTTCTTGTCCCATCCTTTATTTGCATGTGTAGGAACCACTTTGGAATGTCTTCAGCTTAATGTAAACAGCAAAAGGGCTGCCGCCTTGAATGGCGTCAGGCCCTTCACCTTTAAAATATTTGAAGGGCATCTGGATGACTCAGTTGGCTAAGTGGCTAAGTGTCTGCCTTCAGCTCAGGTTATGATCTCAGGGTCCTGGGATGGAGCCTGGATTTGGGTTCTCTGCTCAGCAGGGAATCTGACCTCCCTCTCCCTTTGCCCCTTCCCCTACTCGCATGTGCACGCATGCTCTCTCTGTCTCTCAACTAAATAAACAAATATATATATATATATTTTTTTAAAGATTTTATTTATTTATTTGACAGATCACAAGTAGGCAGAGAGGCAGGCAGAGAGAGGGAGGAAGCAGGCTCCCTGCTGAGCAGAGAGCCCGACGTGGGGCTCGATTGATCCCAGGACCCTGGGATCATGACCCGAGCCGAAGGCAGAGGCTTTAACCCACTGAGCCACCCAGGTGCCCCAAAAATATTTTTAAAAAAGTATTTGATTCTTGGAGGATTTTAGCTCAATATGGATAATTAAGTGCCAAAAGGAAGACCTCTGCTTGACATGATAAGAGAAAAGGACCTAAAAATGTTCTAATGAAGAGAGATATCTCAATGGATTTGAACTTATTACTTTTAATAACTAAGGAAGATACTATGTTCACTAGTTTATCACACCAACTAATAATAATACTTTATCTACATATATTTTTATTTCATCCAGAGACCCAAGACAAACATCTTATTAATCTTCACGAGCCCCCAGTGAGACTATGGTACTTGGGAATATCAGAGACATAAATTATCTCTAGAAAGATCCTTCCATATTATCTCTAAATTCATAAGAGGATATTACCAAGAAAATATTTTAAATGGAATATAACAGTCTATTTTTTTAATGAGCTTTTTTTCTAGTCCATGACGACTTTTCACTTATTTAAATCAAGTCTCATTTTAAAATGCAGGATAAATGGAAGGATACAAATATTAAAATAGGCATCTCTTAAATGTCTCTTTTATCTTTGAGGGCAAGGGTAAAATCTATTTCAAGAATTTATGCAGTGTGTTTTTCAAATGTTTTATGAAAATGAAGAATAAAGTTTTGTTTGTTTTCTTCAGTACTATCTGCTCAATAGAAATTAGATCCTATTTGACATTCATTTCACCTGAATTTTTCTTTTTTCTACTTTGGCAATGCCACTCTTCACCTTCAAGATGTTCAAAACTTTGCTCAAAATGACACTTAAAGTTTCTACTCTAACCTGACCCAGCACTTTAATATCTCTTCCATATTATCCTGTAGCCATATGTAAACCATAATGGACTTTCTTTGATTCTTAGATTTCTCTTCTGGAACAACTGGTCTATAAGTGTTGTTTGAAAACCAAAGGGCTTACTGTTTTTAATTTTAATTGTAGTGAGTAAAGACATGCCTGAAGTAGCTTCTGCATGTCCTAATCATGTTGCTGAACCTACCCTCAGACTCTGTGAATGGCAACTGAGCAGTGGTCATGTGGAATAGCTTTTAAATGAGGTATCAGTTTAATAAAACAAAAAACGACAAGCATATTCATTTGTTCACGTGTTCATTAAACAAACACTTGCCGAGCTAGGTACTGAGCACATAGAGATAAAGATGACATAGTCAAGACTGTAATGGATACAATGTCAATAAGGAAGGTGTCTGGGGATCAGAAAGGCAAAGTAACTCTGTTGGGAGTCAGGGAAGATCTCCTTGATGAGATATTTGGCCTCTATTGGCTGATTAAGAACATAACATGAAAAGCATGATTTGGAGAATCCTCCTGGACATTCAGAAATGATTGAATCGAAGTATATTATACTCCAATGTTTGTAATTATTATTGAGAGAATGCCCTTCCAGACTGGGCCATGTTGTCTGTAGTTCACAAAGTGAGAACAAATCCATCATGTCTACTAGAAAAATAACCAAATATAAGCTCCAGGTTCTAGTGGTCAGCAAACACAAAATAACAGTGCTGTTTTTGACTGCAAACATAGTAAAATAAATTAAATGTAGAATCTAAAGAGAATAAAAAGAGAGATTTAATCCTAAAGTGCTTTGGAAAGGAAAAAACCACAATACAAATGTAAGAAGCCATTATAATGAAAAAAAGAGTAAACTTTCTACTTAGTCATAGAAAGCCAAAAAACTTCCTTTTGATAATCCTTAAATTAAATTCCATTTTTCAGAATGTGTCTCTTTTTCTTGAAGGCATCCACAGTCTTCCACATGATGCCTAAGTGTAGCCAGACTGAAGTGACATTCTTTAGGCATTTCTTCAAAGAAAGGAATAAGATCTGACAGATTCCTTTGCATGAGGGGAAAAGGCATAGAAGGACAAGGTCTGGTGGGAATCTTAACATTACTCTCTCCATCTGCAAGATAGTCCTTCTCTGCTACACTGTGATAATAGCTTCTGAAGGTGTTAGCACCCAGCAAGGCATTGCTCTGTTTTGTTTTGTTTTGTTTTTAATTACATAGCTTTTACTTTTGGATTGAGACTAATCTATTGTCTTTAAATGCACACACACACACACAGACCCCATAATCTGTTAATCATTTCCGTTTAGAAATACTAATTTTCACCACTTGACAGGTAAAATATGGAACCAATTCAGAAAACAAATGCCCTCCCCAAAAGCAAATTGACAAATAAAAACAACAACATGGTCTCTTTTTCATATCTCTGTCATGTGACAGTTGTGGCATTATCAGTATTTGGAAGTATCCGTATTTTGAAGTAACACTGAGGTATGATTGACTCGATGTAGCATTTTACCCCAACTGCCTTGTTAATGTTGAAGAGTATAGAAGAAGAGTATAGAAGACTACAGGATAGAAGAGTACAGACTACAGTCAAACAATTGTGTTTATAGTTTTTAACAGCTGGCTCCAAATACAACTACTTCAGGACACATGTAAAGAACATGTTTTTGTAAAAGTATGTGTAATATAAAAACATCTAGGCCCAAAGTAATTTCTCCATCTGAAGTAGCTTGAAAGGACTTATTATATCATGAAGGCATGGGCTGCTATTTGGTGGGGTTTGCTCTTGTACCAAGTGCATAGTTATGGGCATAGTCAATGGAGGTGCTTATTATATACTGTGGAGCATGACATTCCAAATATGATGCTTATAGGTCCATCGAAGTTTGTAATAGTGTATGTAATAGGCAATCACACTATAGTTCTATACACAGGAGATCTATGGTAGCATGAGGGGAGGTTAGGGTAGCAGGAGGATCAGATTAAGTATTATAATAGTTCACTGGCTTTTATTGGTTTTATAGATAGATCTAATTTAAAAAATCAGTTAAGATATATAAGATATAGCTGCACACCAACTGTTAATCTCTGGCAAAAAAGGAATTAAAATTTTAGTTTATTTTAGTACTGAACTAGTTGAAGTTCCTACTTCCAATCAATTAATATAAATTTGATACTGTGCCAGTTAGAATCCATTCTGATTGGTTAGTGCCTGTTCAATAATGACTGCTACATGTTTTGAATATTATTCCCTGGTGGTATCAAATATCCAAAGCAGCTAGACCAGGCTACTTACTTCCATTATAATTGTATTTAACAGTATTATATATATATGACTTGAAAATCAAAAATGTAATATTGAATCAGCTGATAATCCTTTATTATTCTTCTCCATTATCCTTCCTGGCTCTACCTTTCTACAATGGAATAGGTACTATAGTAGGAGTTTTGCCTTAAAGAAAAGAAAGACATTGTTCATGCACTCAAGGAGTTTACTAAGACAGATACAATAATTAGAGAACAGTTAAGTGTCAAACTGGGTAGAAATCATAAAAACCATAGATACTCAGAGGAAGTTATAATCACTGTAGGGAGCAATAAAAGATGATTGCAATGAAGATATCAGTTGTAAACTGGTCTTGAAAGAATGTGAGGATTTGAACAAATGAAAGATGAGACGAAGGAATTGTTACAAGTGCAGAAGTGGAAATGTGCATGGACAGTATAAAGTACAGTGAAAAACAAAACAAAACAAAAATGAGAGGAGTGAAAAATAAGGCTAACAGGACCCCTGCTTGCTTCCCAAGAGCCTTGTAAGCTGGGAAGAGAAGAGCCTTCGGACCAGGACGCTTTTACTGTGGAGGCCACAATGTCACACAAGGGAGGATGCTCTTTCTTGCTTTTCTTCTGCTCTGGAAACTAGATTGTTAAAAGTCCTAAGTCCTTCTTTTTGGGTAAACTAGCTCTCGCTCTGCTGTTGCTGCTACTTCTTACCCATCAGGCTGAGAGATAAGCCCTTCTCAGGGCAGGTACTTATTTTTACCTACTTATTGCCTGCCTCTCAGTCTGTCTGTCTCTATCTGTCTTCCCAGCTCCTACCAGCACTTAGCTTCCCAGGAGTTCTTATTATCTCAGGCTTGGTGATTTGTTTATGGCATGATCTGGCCTTTGCATGATGAGGGGGGTGTCTTTAGGCCTAAACCTCCAATTGCTCATCAGTTTTCTAGAATAATCTGAAGGTTTCAGACACTCTGCTGATATTACATATAATTCATATTCTCATTTACCATTGTTCTTTGTGTATTTATTTCCCTTGAGAACCTCATTAGAACAAAGGCTGCATCGCAGGACAGGATGTGGGGACTCCTGGGTCCCTTAGCCCAAGGCTCTAAAGGGATCCTCATGCTACCAGTATAGTCTAATGGAAAGCAGGGAAAATAATTTGAACTTGACATAGTATACTAAAGGAATCCAAAGGATTTTGAACAGTCAAGTAACAATAATAAAACAGTGTCGTGGCCATGTCTGCAGGAAGAATTTGGAAGGAGGGAGATAGAAATAGGTCGATTAGATGGACGGCAAGCGGAGTTGTCCATATGTAAGGTGGTGGGATGGCAGTCATAGGAAAGATAATGAAAGACAGATCTGAGAGGCATTGTGAAAGAAACAATGACAGGACTTGGTGAAAAATTCAATGCAGAAGTGATGATGAAATATTCAAATGTGACTTGAGAGCTCCTATTTTGGAAGCCTGGAAGATTAGTGATTTTATAGCACTAATGAGAAAGAGTGCGATGGAGTCTTTTTTTTTTTCTCTGATTTTTCTTTTCTTTTCTTTTTTTAAAGGGGGATCTAGAATAAACTTAGTGAAGGTAAGGTGACTGCAGGATACCTTCTAATACCATTTTTTTTAAAAAAACATAAGATTAGGAGGCAGGAGGTCATAGGCGAAGTCATGCTACAGAACCACAAGGACAGATAGGCTAATTAACAGAAGACATAAAAAAATGAATAAGTGGTCTAAAAAGGAACAAAGTGCCAGGAATTGGGATTTGTGGAAGTAACCTTGGCTAGGGCACATGAGGAAAAAAATATAGAAAAAGTGAGGGTGGCAAGGTAGGAAGAGAGCTGGGGAAGGCCACTAGGTATAAGAGATGATTAAATAAGGAAAACTAAATATGTTACATGTAAAACAATGTCAAGATGGGGCATTGGTTGGCTTGGTCAGGGGAGCGTGTGACTCTTGATCTCAGGGTTTTGAGTTCAAGACCCACATTGAGTGTAGTGATTACTTAAAAATAAAAGTCCTTTAAAAAGTGTTAAGATGTATGTGGTCAACACAAAAACTACCTTTTTGATTATATAAATCTCTGAGCAAATAATTATGTTGATGGGGAATTTAAAGTAACTCCTCAATTTTAATCTCCAATTTCTTTGCTGCTGTTTAGACTCATTTTGATTTACCTGTAAAAGTAAAGAGCACCTTATGAGGACTATCTATATAAATTCCTTTCATATGCTTGAAGACAATTGTTTTTGAAGCCATTGTTTTCTAAGTTAAGTGATTTTAATTCCTTACAACCTATTGCCTTTTTCCCCCATTGCTGTCTTATGAACTGTTCCACTTATTAGGTATTGATTATTCCTAAAATTAAAAAAAATATGACTATAAGGTCTGCCTTAAACTATAGACATAGGGAGAACTTAGGCAATTCCTGAAATCTTTGAACACAATGAGATGTTTAGACTTCTGAGTAGTTTCAGTTAGTAAGAATAAACTTATTTCAGTAAATTTCAGGGCCTCATTTTCTGTATTTTTGCTTTTTACATTATTAAGGCTAAGCTTCTAAACTCTTAGAATGTTGACTGAAAGACAAGATGCAATCCATAGAATTGGAACTGCTGTCTGTTAGCAACAAAAAGAAAAATATTCATTGGCACCAACAAGAAAAATAAGTAATATGAAATAAAAAGAAACAATGGAAATGTACTTGCTATAATCTTCGGCTGGCTACGTTGTAGTGGGAAGTCATTTTCGGAGAAACAAGACTGTGATTAGAATGCACCCAGTTCTGATAATCTTGTTAGCTATTTTGTTATTTGTATAGTAAGTTAAAGGTAAGAACATTTCAAAAATGAGCAGAAACATCAGGGCTTTGGTTCCCAAATATGAGACAGAAGTATGCCAGGCTGAGTGTTACAAATTTCTTCCAGCCTTCCCGAATTTTACCTCAAGCCATGGTATGCTGATAATACAGTTGCACCTATGTTTTAATAGTTATTTCTGTATAAGGTTTTGGGCTTAATTAATGCATTTGGTTTACAATAGTGAGAATTTTGTCCATTTTATTTTTTTTAAGGCCATCTAGGAAAAGTCCAAGCTATTTCTCCAATACCCTTGGATATCCTGAAGTACTAAATGCTCCTTCAAACTGCTCTTCCATATGCAGAGAATGGCAACTGCCTAGAAGGATCCAGCCCACCACATATTTTTATTATGGTCACGTTTTCTAATAAGGAGACCGGGAAACAAAGACAAGATTTTTGAGTTTCTAACACAGACAAGACACATAGATACATTTTCACTTAATTTTCTTAGCAGTTTTATGCCAAAAGATCATTTCCATTTTATATCTGAGTAAACAGACTCAGAGAAATTAATAACTTGTCAAAGATTGAATCAGTTGTAAAATGGCAGAAGTGGGAGTTGAAGTCAAGATTATCTACCTATAAATACCTTGTTCTTTAGTTTTTGGTCGAAGCAGATGGAGAGGAGTTTAAGTTAAGGTAGGATATGAACATGCCTATGAAACCACTGGCAGCCAAACATAAGAATTCTTCTTTTTAAAAAAATTTTTTAAAGATGTTTTTTATTTGAGAGAGAGAGAGAGAGCTCACAAGGAGAGGGAGAGGCAGGCAGAGGGAGAGGGAGAAGCAGGCTCCCTGCTGAGCAGAGAGCCCATTGAGGGGCTCAATCATAGGACCCTGGGACCATGACCTGAGCCGAAGGTGGACACTTAACTGACTGAGACATCCAGGTGCCTCCCCGCCCCCGCCCCCAACAGTGGCCTTAGGGTTAGTGCAACCAAACTTCTTCACATTGCGAATCTAACCCTATTCCCACAAAGCTGCCATACTGCCAAAACTGCAGACAGTTCCCTTAGGAATAGAGAGTCAATGGCAGTCCATTGAGTTAAATAAACAAACAAATAGACCAAATAGGCATTACTCATCCTTCCTGGTTTTTCTTTTTCCAGTTGGATACCTTTCTTTTCAAAACTTGAAGTAAAGCAGGAAGAAAACATATCCTTTGCAAGTATATCCTTAGGCAAGAAGATAAAACAAACATTTGACAGAAACACTGTGAATAATTAAACTTGCTTCATGGAAAAGCAGCTGGATCAAGGTGCTATTTAAGGAGAGAACAACAGCAAAACAAGATGAGTGAATGCAGAGTGTATGATTCATTTGTTTGGGCCATTCGTAGTAATACGTGGGTTATAAGCAATGAGAGTAATATGCAGTGCTAATTTTTCCAGTCCTTTCATCAGTACTCTTAAGTACTAAGCAGGGCAAGGCTAATCCACACTGGCCAGAGAATTCTCTTGCTTGGGCATATGGGATGGGGGACCAAAAGGACTGTAACATGGAAACTCTGGAGCTGAGGGCTTGTCATATTTGTCTGTGTGGATTGAAGAAGCAGAGAAAGCTGTGCTGCAAAACAGCAAACACTGAGACAGAAGCAGAGATAAAGAGTCCTGCTGGCTTTCGGAAGGGCAATTGAGCTTAGTGCTCAAGACCATGGATTCCATAGGCAGAAAACTATGTTTAAACTGCGTATCATTTATAAGCTGTGTGACCTTGGGCACGTTACTTAATCTTGTTCTGCTTCCTTTTCCTCATCTATGAAACAGTGATAAAATTGTACTTACTTTTATAGGATCCTTGTGTGCATGAAATGGCTTAATCTATGTAAAAATACTTACACTAAGGCCTGGTACCTATGAAGTATGATGCTATAGACTGACTTGTATTCTCCCCAAATTCATATGTGAAGTCTCAATCCCCATTGGACTGTGTTGGGAATTAAGGCTTTTGGCAGGTAATTAAGGTTCATGAGACCATAAGGGTTGAGTCTTGTCTGATAGGATTGATGGTCTTGCAAAAAGAGGAAGAGAGAGAGAGAGACTGCTCTCTCCTTCCAAGCCCATCCACTGAGGGAAGGCCGTGTAAGCAAAGAGAGAAGGCACCTGTTTGCAAGGCAGGAAGGGAGACCTAACCAGAAACTGAAATGGCTGATACCATGATCTTGACTTCTCAGCCTTCAGAACTGAGAGAAGCAAATTTCTGCTGTTTAAGCCACTCAGTCTCTGGTATTTTGTTATGGTGGTCTGAGCAGACAACATAAACATGACAGAAAACTTTGCTGTCATCATTGTTCTGATTTTAGTTCCTGGTTCTAGTTCTAGTAACTTCTTGAGGGCTGACAATTCCTACCTTGAGGTTCTGAGATAGTGCAACATAATCATCATAAATTTCCTACCATTTGCTTATGTAGGTTTCTGTAATTGGTAACCAAAGAGTCTTACCAATAAACGATATTGGATGTTAATATAGACAGAAGTCACTTGTAGCTCATGGCTGGGATGAAAGTTTCATGGAACCGATGGGATTTAAGCTGGAACTTAAAAATGGCTGGACTTTGAAAAGGTGGAGAGAGAGAATGCTGTGATAACTGAGACTATGGCATAGAGTTAGTTGTGTGTGATTGTGTGTCACAACCATAAACAAGTCAGGTTCAGGAGTAATAATATGCATGTGAAACTTGGATTATTCTGTATTAGATTTTCATAGTTACAGAGAACTGTTTGCCAATATATCTTAAACATATTAAAGTTACAAATTTCAAATTTAAATATCTGGATGATTTAATAAGTCTAAAGTATTGTTAAAATAGGTAAGGTAAAACATTTTTTTTCTCTTTTACATTATGTTCAGTGAGGATCCAAATCCTATGAATTCCCTCAATGTTATTCATAATTATCATTGTTTTGGATCAGTTTTTAAAAGTTCAAATTCTCTCAGATATTACAGCAAATTTGTTGGCTTTTCTAGTCTTTGTTAGATGATTCTATGCCTTGTACTGATGAAAGCTTCTTCAAATGTAATATTAAAATAGACAGATAATTGCCTATCTGTTCTTTAGCACCACTTCATTTACAATTCTGAGTGAACTGTCCTGTAAAAATCAAAACTGTATCTAAAGTCTTGCTCCCTCAAGCAAACTCTTATTTATAGGGAATCTCAAGGGTGAATTTCATCACTACCTCCTTTTAAAACTTTAATCAACCCATTCTAAAACAAAATTATTAGGTACATTTCTCCAAATAGCTCATAAAACTAAAGACCCAAGATAGACATTGCCTGAAAACTATTATTTAAATGTTGCCATTTAAATTAAATGCACCAAGACATATTTTGATTCCAAATAATTGTTAATTGAGACAGCATATGCCAATAATATATTTTTCAGTGTCACTTAAAACAACCAAGAGGAGACATGCTTTTTGACTGAGCAGGCTGCTGGAAGGTAGGGAACTCATTTTCTTTTCTATGGCTTTTAAGAAAGTCATGACCTCTCAATATCCATTCTTCTTTCCAAAAAATTGGCCCACCTGGTTCAGGTGATCATCTCTTTTAGGGAAGCATTCATGAATTCCCAGGCTGGTTAAGAAAAGTATGCATTCACTGTCATTTGTTCATTCCTAAAACATTTATTGATTATTTTGTATGTGTCAGGCAAACATTCTAAGCAAATAATCACATAGAGCCAATACAGGTTAAGGAAAAATGTGTCACTGAGACATTTATTGTAGATCTCCCAGTAGCCTATGTCAGCCTTTCAACACTCTCTGGTCAAGATATTCTCACATGCAACAAATTGATTTTTCATCATGTGCTTGTTTGCTTGTTTTCAGTTAAATTCATTCCCTTGTATACTGTCTTCAGTTAATAATATTCTCATGAAGATGTTTCATGATTTAGACAAGATAATATTTAAGAGTATTATAATAGTCAACTCATCTTATTAGTCCTTGCTTCTCTAAGACAATCCTTGTGTCTTCTATTTTCTCCTTGTAAAAAAAACTAATATTCCAGATCTTTACTTGCTTTTCTTACTCCTAAGGCATGATTTAGTTTCTGCACATAGGTTTTTAAAGGAGCTTAGTCTTTACTTTTTTTTTTTCTTTTTACTGGGTTCTTTCTTTCCTAAACTAGAAAAATAATGTATAAAAAGAACATAATTTGAAGTCAGGTAGAACTAAGGTTCATATCCTATTCTAGCAGGTATATCTGTGTGCTTCTGGACAAGTTAAATAACCTCTCTGAAGCTCATACTTGAGAATGGGGATCATAATATTCATCCAAAAGGATGGCTGTGAGGATTAAGTAAGGAATGTGTAGTTTAGCATGAGGAATATACAGTCTTTATGGTTTTGTCCCAGGCCCATGACCAGTTTTTTTTTGTTGATTTTTTGGTTTTAAGGTCTGAACTAACTTAAGTTTAAGAATGGTCTCGCTATTCTATGGAGCCTGGCTTCTTCATCTTCACTTATTGTTCTCATTTACATTTTGGATGCTGTCGCACCATAATCATATGGCCTTGGAAGGGAATGCCATCTTTTCCTGGACCTTGACTCTATCACATCAGGTCCCCTTCCTGCCCAGAAGCAAGGCTTTTTTTTTTTTTTTTTTAAGATTTATTTATTTATTTTAGAGGGTCGGGAGGAGAGAGAGAGAGAGAGAGGGAGAGAAAGATATTGGGAGGCATGCAGAGGAAGAGAAACTTCAAGCAGACTCCCAATTGATGCACTGCTCAATCTCACGACCCATGAGATCATGACCTGAGCCAAAACCAAGAGTCAGATGCTTAATCGACTGAGCCACCCAGGTGCCCCAGAAGCAAGCTCTATGTCTTCCTGTTACCAGCTCTCCCCACTTGTCTTGGTGTTCCTAATGACTCATTACTTATATGGTCCTTCCATCCCCTCTAACTCTGGAAAATATCCTATAGAATCACATCATCACCACCAAAACACTTTCAACCTAAAGTAAAAACAATGGCCACCATTTCTAGCAAGAAAGACTGTTTCCTTCTATTCACTGGGCAGATAGTGCACAGGTGGTCTTAGATAACTTCCAAATGCTTTGGAAGGCAGTAAAGACATCCTATATATGAGATATATGCCATAGCAATATAAATGGTCGGGAGAACTGACTCTCTGAGAGTTATATTAGTGATTCTTTTGGCTATCTCTTTGCTGTGGTAATTTCAGATATTTTATTCTTTCATCAGGAATAAATTTTAGAATCCATTAGTTTTTAATCTAGTTCCAAGGAGCCAACACAACATGGAAACACCATCTTTTCTGGACACAGTTCTGTTCTGTCAACAGGAAAGCTTTTCATTTTAAACGTGATCTTATCATCCTCCACAGACTAATGTCCTTTTCTCTTTCATTATCCATTCTCATTTATGAACTGCCACACACTTTCAGAAATTTTGAGTTTGATGACATCCCACTTTCATAAGTGCACAGTATGATCATACTTCATATTTATAACTTATATATTTCCCATATAATATATACAAGAAAAAAATCCTCTGAATTATCCGTGAGGAATAAAATTACCAAGAGTGTGAAGGAAATGAAGTGATGCTATTTTTTAGCTAAGTTAAAATGACTATCATTTGGCTAAATTCTTATCCTGAAATTCTCCAAGGAGCCTTGTCTACATCATAGACTAATAGACTGCAAAAATTTTCTGGGCAATAAAAATGGTGATTTAAAAATTAATGACGAAGGGGCGCCTGGGTGGCTCAGTGAGTTAAAGCCTCTGCCTTCGGCTCAGGTCGTGATCCTAGGATCCTGGGATAGAGCCCTGCTTAGGGCTCTCTGCTCAGAGGGAAGCCTACTTCCTCCTCTCTCTGCCTGCCTCTCTGCCTACCTGTGATCTCTGTTTGTCAAATAAATAAATAAAGAAAATCTTTAAAAAAATTAATGAAGAAGAAAAAAATGAGAGAACTCATTGTTTTATTTACTTCATCACTATAGAATTGTTTTCTAATATAAATTATATATAATATATAAATTATTTTATAATAGCCAATGGACCTCTAACATTTTTGGGGGGGGAAGAAATAGTGAGGTTAGAAAAGAATGGATGAAGGAAGTACACCTACTTTCCCCCACAGTCCTGGTAAAAGGGCTTCAGGGCTTCCATGGCAAATTTGAGCCAGAAATAAGTACAATGAGTTTTGTATTAAAAGAAGCAAACCAATGATAGATATAAAAGAAAAATTCATGAGTGAACTTCCAAAATTTATTAGAGACATCCACCCTGGTGAGGGGAAAAAAAACTGTATCTGAAAGAAATATATTCTATTCTTAGCCTTGATTTCCTTTTAGTTATTTTCTACTACCAACAAGTTTTCAAAGAATTTATTAGTAACTGAATGTTTTTCATTAAAATAATAACTTTCAAATTCAAATTAATTAAAATATTAATTACTTAATCTGTTTCCTTTATTTTAGTAATAAATATTAAGTTCTGTGGATAGTGGTTTAGCTAACACTCTCATTTACTCAAGGAAGTTACCTGTCTACTCTGAAATATCTACAAAAAATATCTTCATGGTACATTCTTTTTCTTTTTTTAGTTAAAAAAAAAAAGATTAATTCATTTACTTTGAGAAAGGAGGGGTGGGGCAGAGGGAGAGAGTCTTAAACTGACTCAGCCCATCTCAGGGTTCCGTCTCATGAGCCTGAAATCCTGAGCTGACCAAGCTGACAACCAAGAGTCTGCGCTTAATCGACTGGCCCACCCCATACATCCCTACCATATACTGGCTCCATGACACTCTTGACAATCAACATTTTCTTTGATTTTTCTTTCTTGAGACTACTTGCCCACCATAGAGAATCCTAAGGAATAACTCTATAATGATAGAGTTAATAGAGACAGGTATTAAAGTTGGGCAAAATTTTAAAAAAAATCCCAAATACCATTAGTTACCCTTGAGACATTAAGTTTATTAAAGAAGACAGGTTAGTGAAAGCAGAAAGGAAAACAAGTATAGTTTGCTTCCTCAAGTCACCTGTACTGGGCAAAAAATATCAGTTTATTCTCAAATAAACTGGTGATTTGGGTTGCATCACAAACTAGGTGGACAAAGAACCACAGATCAGATATCCTTCTGTTAACATGAAGATTACCAAGTACTTTGATAATGTAATGAGTTTTCCAGGCAAGCATCAAGAACTGAATCCAGTCCAGATGTGATGATAGCACGTTAATAAGCTAATTCCTTTAGCTACCTCTTCATTTTCTGGGGCTCATTCACAGAGTGGCAATGCCATTAACTCTGGATGAGGTGCTTTGCCCAATAAATACCTCTTGATTAAATTCGCTGATTGGGCCTTCTCTGCTCACTTCACTTTCTATCCCTCTGGGAAATAAACTCTCACACGGTGTACCTCATAGGACACAGAGGAGGCACCATAAACAGTAGGAGCAGATACTGACTGAGTGAACAAATTTGTAAGACATCAGGAGTTAAACCAGCATTGCTAGGTTAGTGGTCGCTAGCTAGAGTAAGAGAACGAAAAAGTTTAAAGACACCGAAAAAATTGGTCTATCTACTACATCACTCTTTTTACTTCATTTAGAAACCTTTGAGTGAAAACCACAATTTTAATCTAAAATTTAATTTAACTGTCATTGCATTACAATATTTGGGAGGTGGGTGGTGAGATGTATAATTATTTGAAAAGGCTTTCATCATTCATCGTCATTTTCTACAAGGAAAGCTAACAAAGGCTGTGGGTTGGTTTCTCCTCTGAAGATCATCTACGAGTACTGTGGCTTTGCCATTTAGGGGCGAATGCTAAAAAGATTCTAACCAAGATAAACTATCTGGCACCACAGGCACATTTCCTGCAAGGAAAGAAATTTCACAGAAGCAACAAGTGCCTTTCTTTTTTCCATAGTAGTATCCATCAAAAATAAGACAATGGAAAAAATAGTTAAAATGTGGCATAGACAACAAGACTGGAGTCTGCAATCCCAACTCTGTATGCAACAAATACAGTACAGGATATCCACTTAATAGCCATGGTGCTGAAATGTGGCTGAAGTGTTACAACCCAGCAAACAGGGTTCATTAAAACAATCTTTTTTATGAGTCAAGAGATGATATATTAGGGAAATAATGTGCATAAAAAACCTAGTTTTTGACAATTGGCACCATAAAGCAGTTATTATCTCTGATTAGTAAAACAGTTTGTTTGAAAGCAATCAGTTCTGAGGAATAGAGACAGGAGGGCAAGTTATAAAACATATGAGGTTTATATAGAGGGCTATTATTTTACAAAGAACAAATGATTTAAAATGCTCTGAACTAACAATTATTTGGCGTCACTTTCATGTTACAGAACTCAATAAATAATACTTTTTTAAAAACTTCACACAATTCTTCTTGATCTTCTTGTAATTGTAGGGCAGTATTAGTTTCATGTGTATCATGTTTCCAGATACTGGGTGTTGAAAGATTTATTCATGTTGAGCTGTGCCCTACGGTAATTTTAGTTTTCATAAAACCTAATTCTACAATTATAACCATCTGAGAAAATGAGTATTCTTTCTATCTAACACTGTAGGAGGGAGAAACATTCTTATTATAAGCCTGATCCTCACCAGTGATTTTTTTTTCATTTTCTTTAAATTCCTTAATTTTTTTTTCTTACTAGACCCTCAACCCACAAATGTTCAACTGTCATAAAAGATCAGTGTTACTGAACTGCCAGCATTAATCTTTTGTTTGAAACGTATAAAGAAAGACAAATAAAGGAGACATTGCAAAATGTCTTTGTGAAGCAGAAGCAGATATTGAAATGATAAATAACATAACCTGCAAACACTAGTTATAATGTTGGGGGAGAAGAAATTCCTAAATACCAAAGACAGCAGCATGACTGTCAGGTGCTCCATAAATAAACCATGGACGTTTCCTGACATTGGACCTTTCATTCCTGCAATGCTATGCTAAATAAGCATGCTCTCCTTGCCTGTCTGAATTCTACATGCCCATTTCCAGAAATGCTGCTGCAGATAAGTAACACTGTCATGTTTGTTTTGTCAACTACATGCTGATTATCCTTTCCTATCTGCAGTTTGGGAACATTATCAAGGTCAGAAGCAATCTCTCAGAAAACCTACCCTTATGTGGCTGTATTTGATCATTTCTGTGAGGGGCTTCCATAAACAAACTTTGCAGAAACACACATGTATTTTCCAAGATTTGACTTTTAGACCATGATAAAAGGAAAGACTTACCGGTAAGGCTTTGGGAATTTAATACCAAAAGGAGAATGAAAATCATTCATTCTATGTATTTTCCTTTACTCACTGAAAATCTGATCCTGGAGGATAGCATATCCAATTCTTTGAGATGCTCCTGCAATGACCCTACTTTCTCCACCTTCCTAACCTCTTCCAATTTGTTTTATTTTATTTTGACAAATCGTTTATGAAGCATTTGCAACTGATGCACATATCACAAAATTATTTCTGCCAAGCTTCCTCTGTGACCTGCCCGTGGGACATGACGTGCTCCAAGATACATCGCTCTATCAACTCACATTTTTCCAGGACAATGCAAATTATGACAAATTCCATCATCCTGCATTATGTGCTTCATGCTAATCTCACTAATTCTGAAGAATCAGGAGGGCTCGATGTTCTGCTGAAGGGCATCCTGTCTGATTGAATGAGAGGAAAACAACATTTGCCATCCCCTCCTCACAATCCCAGCTGTTGCCACCACTGCCCCACTTCTGCCAGGCAACTGCTCTTATAACTTCCACACCAGAATTAACTGCACATCAGCTACGCTGGCTGACAGGAAACTACGTATCACCAATCAAGATGGTTTTCAAGTCCAGAAAATAAAAAGGCATTCAGTGGTAAAATGAAAAGAGGAAACTGTATTTTCTACTGTCTGTTGGATATCCATATTCATTTTTTGCCATTTGAAATGAAGAGTGGAGATCAAGTTGATCTGTTATATGGTAACAACCAGACAGACTTGAATGCGTTTGGTTGGAAGTTCTTTGCTTCTGGATCACTGCAAATGGCCACCTGAGAAGTCTTAAGAGGGAGCTAACCTTGAGGATAATCCCTCTGTGCTTCAGAAGGTGGCAGTATTACTACATGAAAGAAGCCCAAAGTCTACGTGCTAGTCCATGGCCACATTGCTGAAATAAACATGTTTAATTCCCAAAGAAACATATATTTTATCCGGTGGCATAATTTACTTATAACATTAAAACTCAAACATGGAGCAATTTGTAGCAATAACCATGATTATGCTGTTAGTGGCCCAAATGTCAGTGTCTAGATTAGGCTAAATGATACCTAGCACCGAAGAGCTACTATGATTTATTTTTTATGATCATGGGTAGAACTTGCATGCTTAAAAGGCTTACCAGAAAACTGCCTTCAATAAATAAAAAAGGATGAAAAGATTGAAAGAATCTTGTATTATTGTTCGGAGATGTGCTTGTAAAAAATTGACACAGGAATGAGGTAAATTTTAAATCTCAGAGACACTTCTGAAAAGAAAAAAAAAAAGACGTAGATATCTTGAGCATTTCTAATGTTATCTTTTAGATTTTAAAATATTTTGTTGTAAATAAATCGCTCTTCTTATAGTAGATTAAAACATATCTAAAGTGTTTTCTCCTTTAGGAGTGTCTTCTGAAATGTCAGAACAAAACAAAGATTTTTAAATACATGTAATGCATTAAAATTGATTATTTTAACTACCTGTAAAAAAATGCAGTAAATATAAGTCTGCTGGTAAGTGTTAGGAGTAAAATAGCCTGCTCAAAGCTCTAATCATTTACTTTTGGGGAATTCTGGTCTGATGTGTTCTTCTACCTGGAAACTACGTAATACCATAGATCTTTTTTGGGGCATTATCATATTAAATGGAAATTATTACCCGGAATCAAGGAAAAAGGAATGTAACCTGTACTATCTAAAGTTGAAAAAGGATTTTACCGTAAACATACTATTTACTAGTTACTAAAATCTCAGTCAGCATTTCTATCTGTGCTTTAACGGAATATTGCATAATTGGTCTAATTAAACCAATGTTTCTAGGGAGTCCTTATATAAGCTTCGTAAGTACATAGCACAAATCGACATTAAAGTATTACTAAGAAAAGACAGGAAGAGGTTTAGCTTTCTGCTTTACTCCCAGCGAGACCCAAGCCCCTCCGAGGAACACGACAATGTGAGCGTGGCTTCGGCGAAGGCACTGGGCACCCTGTGCGTGCTGTGGCTTGTTGACATGAACCAGGGCAGGCAGACACCAATAATACATGAAGTGCGGTTCAGAGGCAATTAGGATCAGTTGTCAAGGCCAGGCCATTAATGAAAGAACATGTCAGAGGAGCTGGAGACTTCAATGGTTGAGGGCAAGAAGGCGATTTAGTGTGACAGATCGAGTCCTTCCAATGTCCTCAGTGGTATATGCTAATACCAGCCTTAACAACCTTTTGTGGCAGTGTATAATGCGACTAACATGGACTTTGATTCAGCAAAATGACTGCTGCCACTGTTAGTCTGTCTCATTCAAACAACAGTAAAAGCATTTCTACAAATAATTATCCACTTCCGTCCCTCCCTCTGCCACTTAATGCATCCGCCCTTTGTGCATGCTATAGTGTTTGTTATTAGAAGGTTAGGGTGTTTTTCACTTTTGGTTTATGTGATACAATTTTTTTTTTTTGGTGGTGCATATAATCCCAATTAATTAATTAGAATGGATTTTAGGAGGCAAAAGAAATAAGCTTATTCCATTTTCATGTAGTTAACATTAAAAGTTCCTAACACAAGTCCAATTTGTCTAAGAGAAAAACAATGTCCATCCTGTAAGTTACTCACAGGCAGTAAGAGAAGTTCCTTACCTAGGCCCTAAAACCCATTAGCAGAAAATTAACGTAATCTTCAAAGAAGTGAAAGCAGGTGCATTACAGAAAATCACTTCCTTGCCACTTTCCTGGTCTTTACAATTTGATAGTAATTTAAGATAAAACCTACATGCCTATAACCTGATAATCATCAATGAGTAGGAAGATGTGTTAATTACTGGTTATCAATCGAGGTCAACATTGACAAGGTAAATATGATATTCTAATACAGCTCAGCCTATAGATTTTTATGTTAATGATAAACTCCATAGTCTCAAACTCTTAAATTGTTTTTATGTATAAACCCTGTAATTTGTTAATTTTTAGTTTTCTTTCTTATTTTCTGGTTATTTGGACAAGATATTCTTATGAAAGGAAACCTGACTTAATAGAAGATAAGTAGCATATGTTTTCTTATCATTTATTTATGTTTGCACCCCCTCCCATTTTTCCGGGATTTACTTCCAGCATCTCAGCTACAAAAGCTGACGTTGTGATACCTTAGGGCTTATGGCAGATAGCTCAGCCTTGTCTGCTTACCAATGACCAGGGAGATATGCAGAAAGGTGTTTGCATAGAGATTAATGGGAATCATGTTGTCAGGGTGGTAACTTCGTACATATATACATTATTTTTCTGTGTCAGATTTTTTCTTCACTTCTGAGATAGTTTATATTTCTTTATTTCCTATCTCCCATACCATTGTTGTCTTTTTTGGAATTTTGTTCAATTTTCTTTGCTCACTTTTTTTTTTTTTTCTTGCCTTAGCCATAGCTACTCCTTTCCCTAATACTTGATTAATTACAGGTTTCTTGCTTCCTCACATATGCAGTTTTTTTTCCTTTCTCAGGAAAGTGTTCAGAATTGAGCCCTAAAAGGAGTACTAGTAGTAAAGGAATTACCAGTACAAATATCTAAATGTTCATGCAATCTCAAAACACATTTTTATAAAAAAATACTTTTTTAACAAGAAATATATTTAGGAAAAAAAGGTTATTGTGCTAAATATTTCTTATAGTTATATCCAAAGTAAACATACTTTCTAAACACCTTGCTATTATTACATTAAAATTATACTAATGTAAATTGTCTACTTGGTCCTAACCAATAATAAATATATGCCCTTCTAGAGAGGAGTTCAACAGACCAATGATCAACTCTTGGTCAGTCTCCAAGACATCTAGCATGGATAGCCCTCCAAGTCTGGGTCTCTTGTGAGACATAATATCTCTGCAACCTGATGTAAGATCAGCTGATACCTATTTTTCCCCCTGACATTTTAGGACTAATATGATAATGGAACTGGTTCAGCTGGTGACAGGGACTAGTTTTCATTATTTTTTTCAGGCTCCTAGACTTCATGAAACAGAAACAGATCTACTGGGATAGAAGTTAATAGCACAAAGTTAGCCATGACACTACCCATTGGTAGGATTCAGAGTTTGCTGAAATAAAAATAATTTTATATTTATTCATTTGATTAATTAAAAAATTCCAAATCTATCAAAAGGAAATTCCCAGAAACTTCCTATTAAAAAAAAAAGTACAGTTTGAAGTGAGCAACATTTTTTTAAGATGGCCTTTGATACTCTCTACCTCTTTGTTTGAAAACCTGGCATTTGTCATGTCATAATGTGTTTACTTTGAGTATAACATTTTAAAGGAGTTATTTTGTCTTCTAAAAACTACTAGAAGGTTTTTTTCTCTTTACAAGCATAATTATACCTAGTTTCTTCAATCAGTGTCTCATATTTTAATAATATGTTGCCATTTGGGTACAGCTATAACCATAATAATGAACAAGGGGTTCAAAGATCACTAGATATATAGATGGCATGAACCATTAGTAAGAAATATTCTACACCATAGAGATCACACATTAGAAAACCCTGAAATTCACTATAGAATTTGCTCTTCTGACTAAGGCATCCTTCTGTGTAATTAACATAAATCTCTTTACAAAACATGCTAGTTTTAACAACAAATAGGGGCATTTTATAGGAAAAATAAAGAATAGAATACAAATAAAATTATGATATGAATAATTTAGTTATCTCCTTCTCATACCTCATAATGACATTTGTGTAGTTATAATGGACCTAGACCAGAACTATTTCCCTTGAAAAACTGGCTTATCTCCTTTTCCTATATGCCATTGAAATTCATATCATCACTTCCACACAAATACACATAATTAATCCTAATTGTTTCCAACACTCTGAAGAGGAGAAATGGAATCTGGGTTTTTCTCTTTTATGTATGTTAAGCTTTTCTGGCCACAAGGGCACCATTTAGTAAGTGGCTTCCTCCAAAACACTGGCCAGTGGCCTCTTGGCCTGAAGGAGTTAATGCAGTTGCAAGAGGTGAGTCACTGAATTCCTTTGTGACAGAAAGATGGAACTCAGTGATTGCTCAGAGGTGTCCTCCTCTGCCCTTGAATGATGATCCAGTAAGGAAAAAAAGAATCACTTCTCACAAGCAGGTTTTAACAAGACAAATGACAAGTATGCACCATAAAAGCACAGAGGGGGTGAGTGTGAAAGGAATGTAAGGGGGCTCCTGACTGGCACAAAATTAAAATGGAAACAGAATGAACTCTTCCCTAGAAGTGATTCTTCAACTTTGTTAAGACTTTTATCCAAGATGACTTGACTGTATTTTCTGCCTTACGATATTTGTTTGGGGAGACACTTGGTAGCACACAGGAAGAACAGAGTTCCCATAAAATCTCTGGCATTCCAACCTCTAGACTCCAAGTCCTACTCAAATGGAAGAAAGCCTCACATTCCAGCTAGTGAAGTCATCTGCTCCAACTCTGACTAACTTTGCTTTTCCCAAATAACTCTCTGAGGCATGGCTATACTCTCCCAAATGCCCCAGTACCTGAATCTACTTCCACTATGGTCAAGCGTTTCTTTGCTTCAGAATATCCCAACACTATTTTTTAATCCTTTCATCCTCCCTCCCCTCTCTACCCCCAAAGCACCTCTTCTTTCCTGGGAGCACTCTGCTTTCTCAGACACTTGAACTGTAACAGCTGCATTTCCTTAGTCAGGACTATGTTCTTGCAGGAGCTGTCTTTAAAGTGGTCTCTGGACTTTTGTTGTCCCCCAAGATTTCCATCTTACACTCCTCTGGTAATTGCTATTGCAACTAATAAAGTCTTCAAGTAGCTCTTTGCTTTCAATAGGTTCATAGTGTTGCCTCCTCAAGATTAGCTAGTTCATGTCCACAAGGACTGAGCTGTAGGCCTTTAAAAAGAGCCTGACTAATTGCAGCAAGATGTCCTCCTTGCAAATCTAACAGTTATCTCTTATTGGTTCTCTTTAGCTCTCTTTGCACCCCTTCCTTTGGGTATTAATATCTGCCAGCTCTGATTTTGTTACTTCATTACATTCATCATTGCTGAGCACCTACTGTATGTCATGCACCATGCTTGAGGTATAGTAAAGTGAACAAAAGCACGTATATCCTTTTTGTATGAAACTTGGTCTAGTAAAGGAGTCAAATTTGATAAAACAGTCTCAGGTATAAAATGCAACTCAGATGCATTCATAATAGATTTAAAAGTGAAGCACAAGGTGCTGTAAGAGCCTGGTCAGGGATGCCAGAGAGTCAGGAAAGTTTTCCTGAGCATTTGAGGCTTGTGCAGAGGTCTGAGAGAGGACGAACAGTTAGCTAGTTTCCAGGCACAGGGTGAGGTATGTGCAAAGGTCTTCTTGTAGGAAGAAGCATGGTTTAATTTAAGGGGCTCAGTGAAACTGCCACTCCTCACAGCCCCTACCCTCCTTCTATTGCTGCATCAGCTACCTCAAGATTAAAGGGAAGTCCCTGGAATTGCTTTGTTCCCAGTGAGATTGCTCTTCCTCAGCTGAAAACCATCTCATCTCCACAAACTATCTAAGAAACTAACTGTGAAGAAGGCTCTTATGGACTGAACACCCACCTTTCCTTATATTACCATCATAACTAATCAGATCCATGTTCATCTTAGTCCAATGTTCATCCAGTCATCCCCATCTTCCACGTTCTCTGACCTCCCAAAGACTTTTTCTGGGCCCTGGGGAAGAACCAAACTTACTAAAACAATCCCACAGCAATAACATTTCCTATTTGCACAAGCGTGTCACTCAACTTTCTCTTCACTTTTTTTGCTTACAGTGAAATCAGGCTGTATTCCAAGTCTACATCTTTCCCTGAGGTCATCAAAACCAAGTTCCTTTTTTCTTTCTCACCCCACATTCCAGGACCTGGGGCTGGTGTGTCATCTCTAGTTCCTTCAGATACATGGCCTCTTAGAAACAAATCACCACCAGACTGTACCTACCGCTCCTTTTACTTGATATCGTTGAGCACCTGTCAACTTGGCACGTCATTCACAGACTAAGTTAGCATTTATTTTTCTGTCTTCCACTGTGCCATTATTCCTGTCAACCTTGGCTGCTTCCACATCTAGATAGATAATCCATCTGACCCTGTGGCCTCTCGGGTGTCTGAGTTTCGCATTTCCAACAATCCTTTCCCCATTCCGATAGTCTTTATAGCTGTATTTTCAAGCTGCAAGTTTGGGTTTATTACTGATCATAAAAATCAATGAGTTTTGATTTGATTTAATGAGTCACAACCAGGTTTTTTTTTTTCTTTTAAGTAACATAGAATACATTTTTAAATACCAGGTGACTACATTAAGTCAGGTAAACGTTGTTTTATAAAAGTTTCCTTCAGTCACACATCATATATGTATGGGCATACAAAGTTGTTTTGAAAATCATATTACTTACTATGTCCTGTCCAAAAATTGTGAGAAATACTGATCAGCTTGGTCTTCACCAATAACTACATTACTTCCAAAATCTTGGCTTTAAACTAACTTGCTAACTTCTACCTTCTACTTTTAGAGCCCACTTATTTCAGTCTCCTCTCTCTAAAAAGTTTTAACCTCATTAAGAGTTCCAAATCACTGACTCCACCACTTTCTACTATACTCCCCACTCCCCTGTCATATGCTCACATCTCTCCTTGTCTGGCTCAGGTTCCAGGCTCTAACTTTATTTCTTTTTTAATTTTTTTTTAATTTATTTGACACAGAGAGAGAGATCACAAGTAGGCAGGGAGGCAGGCAGAGAGAGAGGGAAGCAGGCTCCCCACTGAGCAGAGAGCCCAATGTGGGGCTTGATCCCGGGACCCCAGGATCATGACCTGAGCTGAAGGCAGAGGCTTAACCCACTGAGCCACCCAGGCACTCCCAGGCTCTAATGTTAATCATTCCCTTAATGGCTTTGCCCCTTGCTACTCTGTTGTGTGTGTGGTTTTTTTTTTAAGCCCAAAAAGCTACACCAGACTCTCCAACTACTTTGTGCTACCATCCATGCTGCTCAATGTCACTGTAGGAAACAGAGCTGTGCAGATATCACATTGAATTTCTGATCACAAATTCCAAGCAGGCTTTTAATGCTGCCCAATCCTACCACATTTCCCCAGTAATTTAACTTCCCCATTCTCCTAACAACCACTGTATACTTCATCTTCTCTAAACTGATATCCTGGCTTATTTCATTTTTCCAATACCAAATGTACAAACAGTTGAGACTGTATATTGCTCTGCCCTTAGATAACAACATAATCATCCCTGCTCCTATTTAAGGTTAAACCACCCCACAACCATCTTGTGAACACAAAGACTTGGATTATAGAATTACAGTTCTGCACTCCTATAGGTTTGGTTTTATCCTCTCATTTGAGTTATACCCATTAGTACAGAAATATGCTGTAGTAACTTCCATTTTAAAAAAAGATTTTATTTATTTGATATATAGAGAGAGGGAGCACAGACAAGGGGAGCAGTGGGAAGAGTGAGAGGGAGAGGCAGGCTCCCCACTGAGCGGGGATCCTGATGGGGTTCCATCCCAGGACCCCGAGATCATGACCTGAGCCGAAGGCAGATGCTTAACTGACCAAGCCACCCAGGGGTCCCAGTACCTTCCATCTTAAAAACAATAATCTCTAGATGCCGATTTGCAACTGCCCTATTTCTGTTCCCCTATTTAGCAAAACCCTGTGAAAGTGTGGTCCATATCCACTGTCTCTTTCTGCCACTTGCACTTTCACCATAGCTATCAGGCATCTATCTCTACCTGTCTGTTGAATCCAGTCTTGTCTAGTTCTCAACAAGCCCCACTTGGCCAAATCCAGAGGACAGTTCCCTGTTGTCATCTCATTCTATTCAGAGCAGCATTTATTTCACTACTTAAGTCTTCATTACATTTTCCCCACTCACTCATTCTTTAACTTTATTTGCTTCTGAGATACCATGTTTTCTTTTTATCTCTAACACATAGAGGTCCACAAAGGAAATTAACTGATCTTATTAAGAGTGCTACAGGACTTGGTCCTTCTCCTCTTCACTTCTCTAACTTTTCTCTATAGGTGATTTTATTCCGTTCTTAGATTTCAATCTGCATTGATCTGCTATGGATTTTAATTTTATATCTAGAGACCTGACCTCTTCCTTACACTCCCAACTCATATAATCATGTATCCATTTGATAGAGCCACTTGGATGTCTACCAGGTACCATAAATTTAACCTGCTCCAGCAGAAGGAAAACTGGATTTTCTCCCATCCCCATTACACTTGCTTCTTCATTACTCTTCCCCATCTTAATTTATAGGACTACCATTCATTTGATAGTCAAGCCAAATATCTAGACACCACCCACACCCCCCTCCCCGTTACTTGAGTGTAGTTGACACAGGATGTTATATTAGTTTCAGGTGTACAACATAGTGATTTGACAAATTTATACATTATGCTCACCACAGGTGTAGCTACTACCTGTCCCACTGCATTGCTACTACAATATCACTGACTGTATCCTGTTCCTTTTATTCTTGTGACTTATTCATTCTATCTACCCCTTCCCTTCCCCTCTGACAACCAACAGTTTGTTCTCTGTATTAATAAGTCTGATTCAACATTTTTTGTTCATTCATTTGTGGGTTGCTTTGTTTTTTTAGAGTCACTTATGAGTGGAATCATGAGTGGTATGTGTCTTTCTTAGCCTGACTTATTTCAGTTAGCATAATACCCCCTACGTCCATCTATGTTGTCTCAAATGGCACAATCTCATTCTTTCTTATGGTTATGTAATATTCTTGTGTGTGTTTGTGTGAGTACCACATTTTCTTTATCCATTCTTATATTGATAGACCCTTAGATTGCTCCTCTGTCTTGGCTATTGTAAATAATGTTGCAATAAACATAGGGGGACATATATCTTTTTGAATTACTGTTTTCCTTTTCTTTGGGTAAATACCCAAGAGTGGAATTACTGGATCATATGGTATTTCTTTGAGGAACCTCGATATGGTTTTCTGCAGTGGCTGTACTAATTTACATTCCCAATAACAGCGCACAAGGGTTCCTTTTTCTCCAATCCTCACCAACACTTGTTATTTCTTGTCACTTTGATTGTAGTCACTCTAACTGATATAAGTTGCTATCTCATTGTGGTTTTTTTTTTTTTTTAGGAATGAGAGATTTGTTTTATCTGAAGAACCTTTTGCCCCACACAGAATCTTTAAAATAGACAATTATACAAAACTTATCTATTGTTCTTATGACATTTAAATAAGTTAACACAAAGCAGAAAACATGGTGTTAGTTATCTTCTTCCTCATCCTCTTTAATTACTGGGGTACCATCCAGCTTTTTCAGTTTGGGAACTCTCTTGGTGGCCTCTTCAATCCAGTTTCCTTCAGCAGAATGTTTCTCTTCCAAGGGATTGCCTACAAACACCAGGTCCTCCAAGCACGGCAAATCAGCCAGCTTCACAAATTCAGCCCAGTCTTTCACAAGGTTATTAGACATGTAGAGAATCTTCAATTTCTTCATTACATGGATCCCTTTCAATTTCTCAATAAAATTGTAGGAGATCCATAGTTCTTCTAATGTGTCCCCTACTGCTTCCAGTCCATTTAAGTTCTTTATGTTGTTTCTTCCTAAAGACAATATCCTCAAGTTTTTTAAGCCATTGAGGTTGGCAATTTTTTCAATGCAGTTTGTAGACAGAGAAAGCTTCTCACAATTAGCAAGTGTGGACAAGGAGGCATCCATCTTCTCTATAGGGGGAATCTGAGCATAAAGCTTAATCTCTTTGGCTTCGGATGGCTTCTGACTGGTTTTCTCTTCCCATCTGGCTAGAGCTTCTTTGATTGTTGTTGCTTTTGCCATTCCGGCCGTTGCTACCGTCACTGCTCTGGTTGCTAGGGCCCGCCGAGGTCCTCATTGTGGTTTTGATTGGCATTTCCCTGATGATAAATGATGTTGAGTATCTTTTCATGTGTCTTTTGTCTAGGCATCAGCCTTAATTCCTACCTTTCTTTTACAGCCACTAGCAAATACTGTTAGCTCTACTCCAGAATGTGCCAATTCATTCCCTCTTCTTTATTTGCTATCATCATCTACTATCTCTCTAACCTTATTTCTGACTATTTTTCTACTCATTCACTGTACTGCCCCCCCACTCCTTCCTGCCTCTTTCTGCAGATCTTCATAAGATAATCCTTGGGGAAAGACTTTCTAATCTACAAGTGAAAACCTGTCCTAATTATTCTCCATGACCGTGATCTAATTAATTTTTCTCCTAGTATTTGGTAGATTCTGAAATTATTCCATTAGTTTGTATATTTAGTGTCTGCTTCTCCAATTAAAAAAAAACCCTAAGTTCAGGGCCATATGTTCAGCTCCAAGGATGTAGCTGAATGAATGAATGGGAGCTGAAAGTGTAATAGATGTGGAAAGAGTAGTGATGGAAAAGGAATAAAGAAGTCAATATGATCAAATATGCACTTCTTTTTTTTTTAATATTTATTTATTTATTTATTTATTTATTTATTTATTTATTTGTCAGATAGAGAGAGCGTGCAGGAGCGAGCACAGGCAGACAGAGTGGCAGGCAGAGGCAGAGGGAGAAGCATGCTCACTGCTGAGCAAGGAGCCCGATGTGGGACTCGATCCCAGGACGCTGGGATCATGACCTGAGCCGAAGGCAGCCGTTTAACCAACTGAGCTACCCAGGTGTCCCCAAATATGCACTTCTAAGAAATACCACTCTGGCTAGAGAGCCAGAGTTGATACCAAGACCATGGAGGAAACTGCTAGAATAGGCTAGGTGAGTGAAGAATTACTAAGATAGTGGGGACAGAGATGGTGAGAAGAGATTGGATTCCAGAGATACTTAGGAAGATCACGTGATGTCTTATCATACTATGATATTAAAAAGATGAGGGTCTGAGAAAGAGGTATTTAGAGGATGTCATCAAGGTTTTGTGCTTAGGTGTAACTATTGACTTAGGGACATTGGGAGAGGCCAACACTTAGGAACAAGTCATGACTTGTTTAGGCATGCTAACTCTGATTTCTCTTGACACATTTATGAAGATATGACAAAATGGAAGCTAGATATAAAATTCTGGAGTTCTGAGAAATAATTTTGACTAATAATATAAATTTGTGGGTCATTTGTATATACATAGGTAGTGACTGAGATTGTTTGTATGGAGAAATGGAAATCTCTACATTTTTGCCTTCAGAAACTGGCTGAATATTTATGATGTTTCCCATGGTGGGAAAGATTCAAGGAGAAATGATTTGGGGAGATAGGTGGAGGCTAGGTCAGGTTAATAAACTATTATGGTGCTTTATTGTCTTTCACCACACATAGTAAGTCTGTATATTACTCAGTAATTCTGGTGGCTGTTTCTTTAGGTTAGTGCTGAGGACTGAGGCTCTCAAATATTTTTTGCAACACTTGAGGACAAAGAATCTCCTTGGTAATAATCTCTTATGCCTCTGTAAGGTCACAGGCACATATAGTATCATTATGCTGGGTCCTGTACTTTATTCAACTATATCACCTGCTTCATAAAGTACCATCAGTACAATTCAACAACGTATTCTATCACCATTTCTCAAGGTATGAGAAAAATCATCCACTTGCCAAGTATTAGAATCGGATGATCAAAATGGAGTTATTCAAGATTATTTCTTGACCTGTTTCCAAGTTAAAAAAAAAAAAGGAATCAAGAACCAAGAACTTTCCTGAATTTAAAACTAAATCACACTAATTATTTCAAATAGTACTATGTAGGTTTCAAGAAATTTACAATTAAATGTATTACTAAAACATCCCTTCCAATATTCATTTGGCCATCTAGGTAACCATATATTTTATCATCCATGCCAATACATTACTGGGAATGAAAGGAATTACTGATTGTTACATGTAAACACCAGGCATATTGGGACTTATGGTCATTCATTTTAAGAGTCTCATGCTCTACCGACTGAGCTAGCTGGGCACCCCTTTGGTCATTCATTTTATACAGCCTGATATCTTAAAAATGAAAAGCCAGAGCATTATCTGTTTTCATTTACCTAAATCAGGTGGTGAAATATGAAGCGTAAAATGAAAGTCAGGAATTCTGCATCTACTTGATGTTCTTCTTTCTTTTTCATTTGGTTGATTTAAATACATAATAGCTGATTAAGTTTTGAAAATTAAATTTGTTTACATACCTATGAATTAAATTTGTGGTACAAATCCAGATAAGATTCTCATTTTGTTATATCAACCTAGGTCATATTTTAGTGCTTTAAAAACTTAAAGGGTGCCACAGGCATATCCCTTATGCATTAAAAGAAAAGTTAAACAGATTTCAGAAGCCAAAATTATAAAATTATTAAGATTAAAAACACCAATTCCAACATCTGTTGCAGTCAATACATAAAATGCATATATTAATGGGTTTGTTAAATATATGCATACAAAGGAAATAATGCTTACATATAGACTGTAACTATCATGTCTTAAGTTAAATCAAGCTAAATACCACATCTTTAGAAACCAAAGGGAAAAGGTCCCCATAATGTAAATATATACTTGGGGATGTTTATTTTCTCATTTCAGTTCCATTTTCAAAATATGCTGTATTTTCTGTGTAACCCATTTTTCATCTGCCCAATTACTAGCAATCTTTTTTCTACTATCAAAAATGATCATTTGTTTCTTTATTGTCGTAGATAAAACATCCTTTCATTGTTTCAGCTCACAAGCTGTGCAGATCCTACCCACTGTTCTTGCCTCCAGCACTTCACATTATTGGTGTATTATTTCATGCATGCCCTACTCTTTTATCAATTGCTTTTGAAGTAATGTTAATAGACTAGAAAATTGAGACATTTATGAAGTATAGGCAGTGTTTATGAAAAAATCCATAAAATATGACACAGGCAAGACAAGATAAAAGCAGCATTTTAATAGATTATGGCAAAGAGATCCTGTCAGAGTTGACAACTGACTCCTTCGAGATCACTAATTTTTATGGGATTAATTCTGTGGTATAAAAAAATGAAGTTAAATGTCCTAATTAATCTGTAAATAGCACACCCACAATTAAACCTTGTGGCCCCTTCTTGGATTGGGGCTACAATGATTTTTGAAAAGTAATTATCTCATATTCATAATGAGGAAGGGTTTTCCTTTTTCCTTTTTTTTTTCCCTCATGGCATTTCAGCTAAAAATCCACCTGGATGCAAACTGGAATAGCAGCCTTCTGAAACACAAATCAGTTCACAGCCTGGTGTGGAGTGACAGCTGCTAGACTTGTGAGCCAAATATTTACGGATGGTTTATGTATTAAGAAAATAAAATTTGGGAAATGGTACAGGAGTGAGATGGTAGAGGAAAATCTAGAGTTTCTACATATTTGAGTAACTCTTCTTTGTTCCACAATTTGTAGCACGCAGAAAGGTATAGAGTTCCCTTCTCTTATGGCAGGGATAACATGGCAAAGCTCTATCTCTTACAGGAGTTAGAAAGTGTATTATGTAGAAGGCAGAAAACAAAGCTATTGTCTGGCTTTTCCTGAATTGTGGTGGGGTACTCAAGAAATGTTGGTTCCCTTCTCCTTCCTGCCTTCACCTTTAATATTTGAGTTTTATAATACTTTCTGTAGATGTATGATGTTATCTGTACATTTTCAAATGGAAATAATGCAATTTATTAAATATAAAATATTTTACAGTATTTTTGTGAAAGTTAATGTTAACAATATTTACTAGCTTTTATGATTCACATTCATTATTTCATTCATTCAGACAACAGCTCCACGACAAGGATTACTGCTACTACCTTGTTAAAAACAAGGAAACTGGGATGCCTGGGTGGCTCAGAGGATTAAGCCTCTGCCTTCGGCTCGGGTCCTGATCTCAGTGTCCTGGAATGGAGTCCCGCATCGGGTACTCTGCTCAGCGGGGAGCCTGCTTCCCCACCCCCTCTCTCTGCCTGTCTCTCTACCTACTTGTGATCTCTCTCTGTGTCAAATAAATAAATAAAATCTTAAAAAAAAAACAAGGAAACTGAGGCTCAGAGATGTTAAAGGAATTATCCTAATCATATCTACATAATAGGTAATAGAACAGATCCTTGAAGCCAGATCTCTTGAGTTAAAGTCCTATGCTTTTTTCATTATAAGTAAACTGTGAGGTTGTATCTTTACAAAGAAATACTCCGTTGATATAGTAAAATATTCTGTTTTGTAAAGAAAAAATTATTCTAATTAGTGAGCTCTCAAGTTAAAAAAGGTTAAAGGGTTACTTATTTTTCATTTGGATATTCTGCTTCTTAGAGGAATGGGGATGTACTTGTCTTTTTTAAAGAAGGGCAGTTATTTTCTTCCTTGAGTTCCATGAGAAAGTAGGATTCAGAAAGTTAATCTTTTTAATTTTTTAAAAAATTTTATAGCCTATGGCCCTGGCAATAGGTAAGCTATGGTTATAATCCAGAAGATAATATTGTAGCAAAATCATATACTACTACTGTATTTGAAAGAAAGATCTTAAATTGCCATTACTTGGCAAAATAGTACCAATTCCAAAAAAAATGATATTGATGTTCTCAAGATATGACAATATAGTTTTCTTGTTTCATACTTTAAAGATTTATTTGTTTTGAGAGAGAGAGAGAGAGAGAGCATACAAGAGCAGGCGGAGGAGCAGACAGAGAGGGAGAGAAGTAGACTCCTCACTGAGCGCAGAGCCCAGCATGGGACCTGATCTCACAACCCCAAGATCATGATCCTGATATCATGGCCTGACCGAAATCAAGAGCCAGAGACTTATCTAACTGAGCCACCCAGGTGCCCCAACAATGTAGTTTCCTGACTGTTCATAGTCTTACTATAGACGCCTTAAGTGTTTTGGCTGATCAGTTGCTGTGGTTAATGCGATTAACTGACTTATTTATTTGATACTTAACTGATGGAATGTATTTTGCACTGGAGGAACCTACAATCCGGTTGAAAACTCTCACAGTTCACATGAGGAAATAGAGAATCAAAAGACACCAAGTGATTTGTTCATGATCATATATGAATTATCTTGCAGATTCCTGACTAGAACTCATTACTTCTGATTCCAAGTCCAAGGCTGTCTTCCAATAAGTTGCCTTATTTGATTGTATTCAGTCAAAACCTTGAGTACATACATTCTAAGATTTTAGCCCATCCTCTGATGGAACATTCTTCAACAGGTAGAACATTTAAGAACAGATAGTCCCAGTATTATAAACATGATCACAAAGAGACGTCCTAAGCTGACAGAAAGAGAAAATAATAAATGGCACCTTTCTCATCTCTAAACTCTCTAATACCAAGAAAACACCTTAAAGCCCTTGCCTTGGGTAAAAAATATTTGAAATGCCAAATCCAGTTATCAATTCATCTCTATGTGTGTCGGGAAGGATTACTATAGTTAAGTATATTCTAAGCCTGTTTATAGCCAGCATTACTCCTAAAGTTCCAATAAGAGTGCCTATTTTTATTTTTATTTTTGAAGTGACACTAACTTGAGAAGAAAGAAAAAAAAGAGTAAGTTTAAGCCATTCTTCAAAGTTCATTGCCATGAAGCTTTTGTGATGGTTTTAAAAAAGAGGAAGCAGGCTGCAACTCAATTAGGCGGTCTCGCTCTCATATTCTCTGAATACAAATAGCAGATGATGATGTACTTACAGAGTTTGATAATCACACTTGAAATTCTGCTTATTTATACAGTGACTATGTCCTAGAATCGAGCATAGAGACAACTAATCACATAGGAACACTTTTAATGTTACTGTTCCCACATCTTCATGTAAGAGTAAATGGGGACGTTTCCTTTCATGGTGTGGTGCATGGGACAAGGCGTTGTTATATGGCCAACCTGTGTGCTCAGGAATGCTACAGAGATAGGCACCAAGTCTTTTGCTGAATACTTAGTCACACTTGTCAAATACATAAACTTGGTCCCTCTCAGGCTGTACGCTGTTGATTCTACTCTCTGTGGTGGGTGCTTCATTTCAAGTATCTTTAAAGGGTAAACAGTGACTCTTTTCTAGGGTATGTAATAATGATCAGTGACATTCCTTACACTCACAAAGTGGTCAATATTACTGAATAGAAAACGATGACCACAGTCTTAAAGAATGTAGAACTATTTTTCATGACTTTAGACCATAACACACTCAACGACAACAAAATTAACATTTTCCAAACCACTGTTGTTTCCATTTCCTGATTACTTCCATGATTCAAACCACTTTGGCTCTAAGTTTTAGATTACTCCCTTTTACATTCAATTACCACATCAGAAGGCATATAATTGGCTTGAGATCTACCATCTCCCTACTTAACCACAGAAACACCTGTGTTAGAGTTTGAGGACTTTTGATGCAGGCATGGAAAAAATTATAGATTCTTGGATACTGTGCTTAGATGGATTTTAAAAACCTACTGAAGATCTCACATCAACAGAATTCTATACATATTTCTAAGAAAGATTTGTTACATTTCATTTTTCAAGAACATACACACACAAATAACATTAAAATAGAAATAGAAAATTAGCATGATGGAAAAGAAACACACATTAGTCAGACCTCAAGGGTCAACATGGTAAATCAAGTTTCATAATTTTTTTAATGGTTTTTCTGTTATTCTTGTGTTAGGTAATGGTATTGTTGGAACAGCAAGCCCTTAACATCTGTGCACTTTGGATCACCTTAAGCCAGCTGGTTCCTCTCAAAAATGCTCATCTTTTGTTCTTACTATGTCCTGACCTGGGTCTCTAGCCTTAAGACAGTTATGTGCTTTCTGCAGCCAGGATATCCTCTTCAAGACTGTCAGGCAATTTCAAATGATTGATGTGCTAGTCTGGTGCTCTGGTATTTTTCCCTTAGTAAGTCTCCAGTAAATCTACAGCTCATTCTGTAAGAATGCTAATTAGATCTCCTTTTACTTAACTTCATGCACATTTTTCTTATTTTCCTATATTTTTGGAAGTGAGCTTAAAGTTTATAACCCAGAATTCCTGGGCCCACTCTAAAAATTAGTAATCATTTACCCACTTGCCTTTTATTCCCCCTTTTCTACTACTCCTTACTATACTAACTCTTACCTGAATGCTGTTTTACTTCTTCCTTCATGATCGGGGGCAACCAATAGAGGAGGTCCTGGACTCATATCTCTAAAACCCACTTTAGTTCTTACTCCAGAGGATCACTGATGGAAACTCACACCTCGCATAAGCCATGCCTCTAACTGAGACACAGTCTTCTATCAGTCAAAGCCCAAGCAAGGCAGACATAGCTAGAAGGTTAGAAAAACATACCAATTTAAAATTCACTTTTATGCAAGATAGTATTCTTATTCTTAGAAAAAATATACCCTGAAAGATGTCATGCAACTAACTTTTAAAAGGCTCAGGACAACACATGGGTGCATGTACCTACACACATATATAAATACACACAGAATAAATATGTTTTGTATACACACATATACATATAAACAGAGGGAGAAAGAACAAGTGAACAACCTCATTTGAGAAGGAAAAGGGGCAAAATATCAACAAGAGGTGGATCTGAGTAGAAGATAAGAAGTATTCCATGACTACTCTTATTCTTGTCATTTTCTGTAAGTTTTAAATAATTGCAAAATAAACCCATAAAGAAACAAAAATTGTGCTTTAGAATGCTAATAGCTTCTACCACACAAACTAAGATCAGCTATGATGAGGGAGTAGGGAAAGCCTGAGAAAGGCATGAGAATTTGTGCAGTAGACAGAAATCTCTTAATTTAAGTTCCTGGTGGTCAAAGAAAGAAAGAAAATACTTGGATAACTCATAATTGGAAAGGTGATTCCTAGAGAGATGAGAATATATACAGAAGCCCAGAGATGTCTTTATTTTTTTACATACCGCAACCATTTAGGAGTTGAAATATTTGTATTTTACGAAGACATAAAAAATGACTTTGTGTATCAATGTCTATGTTATTTGTACTTCTATATACTAAATGTAATAAATGCAACTTGAATGTAACAGTAAGAGGATCGACACTATGGACAGAGTTAATATGTGCTTATCTGAAACTTAGCAGATAAGGAGATGCTGCCAAAATAAACAAGCCAAAAGTGAGAACGGACATTCGAAGTACATTATTGTGTTACTGGAACATCTGGTACTTATACTATCAAGTTTACGTATGTTCTCAAATACTTATTTATGTAACAATCAAATGCTAAGCATTCCAGCTGCACTTGTCAACTTTTTATGAACTGAAGTCATATGCACAAGCTCAGCTAAACATACTTGACAGAGGGAGGACCGTGAGGAAACTACTAACTCTCAGAACCAAAGTCTGATTGCAGTGTGGCCTCTGTCAGTGTTATGAACAAGGGTTTGCTGGGAGAATTGAGCTGTTTGGCTCACACGAGATTCACTTCATTCTGGTAGGTAGATTCACAAATATCTAGTCAATGGTCAAAATCATGATTTAACAGCTAACTTCTTTGGATATAACTTAGGAAAGAAAATTGTATATAGATTAAAAAAATAAAGCAGAGGACATGATGACATAAAGTCATTTTTAAAAAAGAGTATTGGATTCTAAGGTGGAAAAATATTTTCCTCAACAGATTCTAGAGTCAGACAGATAGTCTGACTGTAGCAATGCATAAATTAGAAAAGAGAGGCACCTGGGTGTCTCAGTGGGTTAAGCTGCTGCCTTCGGCTCAGGTCATGATCTCAGGGTCCTGGGATCTAGTCCCATATCGGGCTCTCTGCTCAGCGAGGAGCCTGCTTCCCCACCCCCCTGCCTCTCTCTGTCTGCCTCTCTGCCTACTTGTGATCTCTCTATCTGTCAAATAAATAAATAAAATCTTTTTAAAAAATTAGAAAAGATAGCATAAAAAGAGGAGGCACTTTTGCATGATGACCATCTAATACTACTCCTAATGAAAATTAGTTGTGTGAAACCTGACTCCTTAGAGACAGAATAAACAATAACTACCTTAAGCCTTCTGAAAGAGTAGAAAAGCAAGAACAAGGGAAACAAGTATTTCTATGACGCTTTCCTCTTCTACAAATAAAAGGAAGAAGATAGACATGACTTTTCCCAAAGCTTGCCTAATCATTGCTTTGATCCAATTTCTACAGTATGCAATACTGCAGGAACTTACCAAGTTCTTTATTTTATGAACAGAAACTCTTAATCAAAGTGATTTCTGTCAGGTTGGGGATAAAAGCATATATTTTGGGAGGTGGGAATTAAGAATCACCTCCACTCTCATTCTACTGGCAGGATTCTGAAAGTTTCCTTTAGAATTAACCGATGTTTCAGAGTTATTCCTAGATCTGGAGGTATGAAGATCTGTAATCTGTGATCCTCTTATTTGTACTTTACTTATGCCAAAATTTGCAATCACAGTTCTTGGGCAAGAAAAATACCATCTCAGACCAATTAAATCAGAATAAAACTCAGGCATCAGCCCCACTTGATTGTGCAGTTAAGGTTGAGAACAAGGATGGGCTTAGAATGAAGGTAGGCATTCTTTAGGGATCATGGCATTACTTTTAGTAAAAGGGCATTAATCCAAGGCAAAATAACTTGGAAGCATTAGGCACTCCCCATGCTCCCTCTCTTTTTTTTTTAATTTTTATTTTTTAAATTAACATAAAATGTATTATTTGTTTTGGGGCACAGATCTGTGAATCATCAGTCTTACACAACTCACAGCACTCACCATAGCACATACCCTCCCCAATGTCCCTTACCCAACCACCCCATTCATCCCATGCCCCTCCACTCCAGCAACCCTCAGTTTGTTTCCAATGATTAAGAGTCTCTTATGGTTTGTCTCCCTCTCTGGTTTTGTCTTGTTTCATTTTTCCCTTCCTTCCCCTATGATCCTCTGTCTTGTTTCTCAAATTCCTCATATCAGTGTGATCATATGATCATTATCTTTCTCTGATTGACTTATTTTGTTTAGCATAATACCTTCTATTTCCATCCACATCATTACAAATGGCAAGATTTCATTTTCTTGATGGCTGCATAATATTCCATTGTATATACATATATAGCACCTCTTCTTTATCCATTCATCTGTTGATGGACATCTAGGCTCTTTCCATAGTTTGGCTATTTTGGACATTGCCACTATAAACATTGAGGTGCACATGTCCCTTTGGATCACCACATTTGTATCTTTGGGGTAAATACCCAGTAGTGCAATTGCTGGGTCCTAGGATAGCTCTATTTTCAACTTTTTGAGGAACCTCCATACTGTTTTCCAGAGTGGCTGCACCAGCTTGCATTCCTACCAACAATGTAGGAGAGTTCCCCTTTACTCTGTATCCTTGCCAACATCTGCTGTTTCCTGACTTGTTAATTTTAGCCATTCTGACTGGCGTGAGGTGGTATCTCACTGAGGTTTTGATTTGTATTTCCCTGATGTCAAGTGACATTGAACACTTTTTCATGTGTCTGTTGGCCATTTGGATGTCTTCTTTGGAGAAATGTCTGTTCATGTCCTCTGCCCATTTCTTGATTGGATTATTGTTCTTTGGGTGTTGAGTTGATAAGTTCTTTATAGATTTTGGATACTAGCCCTTTATCTGATATGTTTATTGCAAATATCTTCTTCCATTCTGTCAGTTGTCTTTTGGTTTTGTTGACTATTTCCTTTGCTGTGCAAAAGCTTTTTATCTTGATGAAGTCCCAATAGTTCATTTTTTCCCTTGCTTCCCTTGCCTTTGGCAATGTTTCTAGGAAGAAGTTGCTGCAGCTGAGGTCAAAGAGGTTGCTGCCTGTGTTTTCTTCAAGGATTTTGATGGATTCCTGTTTCACATGTAGGTCTTTTTTCCATTTTGAGTCTATTTTTTTGTATGGTATAAGGAAATGGTCCAGTTTCATTTTTCTGCATGTGGCTGTCCAATTTTCCCAACACCATTTGTTGAAGAGACTGTCTTTTTTCCATTGGACATTTTTTTCCTGCTTTGTTGAAGATTAGTTGACCACAGAGTTGAGGGTCCATTTCTGGGCTCTCTATTCTGTTCCATTGATCTATGTGTCTGTTTTTGTGCCAGTACCATACTGTCTTGATGATGACAGCTTTGTAATAGAACTTGAAGTCTGGAATTGTGATGCCACCAACTTTGGCTTTCTTTTTCAACATTCCTCTGGCTATTCAGGGTCATTTCTGGTTCCATTCAAATTTTAGGATTATTTGTTCCATTTCTTGAAAAAAACTTCATGGTATTTTGATAGGGATTGCATTAAATATGTAGATTGCTTTAGGTAGCATAGACATTTTCACAAGATTTGGTCTTCCAATCCATGAGCATGGAACGTTTTTCCATTTCTTTGTGTCTTCCTCAATTTCTTTCATGAGTATTCTATAGTTTTCTGAATACAGATTCTTTGCTTCTTTGGTTAGATTTGTTCCTAGGTATCTTATAGTTATGGGTGCAATTGTAAATGGGATCGACTCCTTAATTTCTTTCTTCTGTCTTATTGTTGGTGTATAGAAAAGCAACTGATTTCTGTGTATTGATTTTTAATCATTACTGAGTAGATGACCTTACTTCTGATTACTATCTAAACTTAGCAGTTGATGTTCAATGGTTTGGGACAAAAAAGAAAAAAAATTAATTAAAAATAAAAAGGACAGGAATGGCATTTAGATCTGCTTTAAGTACTATCTAAAAATGTTCTCTTGTTTTGACTTACTCCAGAAGGAAAACTTGAAACAATGAGTAAATGAGTATAAGTTACAAAGAGGCATATTTTAGCTCAACATAAGGATTTTTAAAATAGAGTTGTCCAACAGAATGGATTGTTTCAGGAAATGATGAGCTCCTTTGCTGAAGATATCCAAACTGAGACCGGATGAGCATATGCCAAGGATGCTGCAGGAAGCATTTCTGCACTGTGTGGGAGGTTAGCCAACAGAAGATGACGTCTTAGGTTCCTTCCAGTGCTAAATTCTATAATCTTATGATTATATTCCAAACACGAATAACTATCTTAATGATACAAACTCTGAGGCCTGGTTAAGAAAATGAAAAAGATGAAAACAAACAAACTTTACTTGGGTTCGAGGGAAAATAGACTATGTGAAGAAGCTTTTCTTTTTAAGTGCTGAGATAAGGGGATTTGCTACAGTCTAAAAGTCTATGTTTTATGATACATGCAATTATTTTATAAAATTTAAGGCAAACAATAAAGCACACATTTCCAAAAGACAAATGAACTGAAGAATAAAAAATCGTTTGTTGAATTATCAAATTTTACAAAACAGGAGTGTAAGAAGCTAGGTAGAATGCCACTGAAGGACTAAGCAAGGTTTTCCATAGTCACACAGTCCCACAGAGAAAAAAAATAGAGTTCAGAAACTTCTAAGGGGGAGAGATCCTGATTAAAAACCCCAGGATTTCCAGGCACCTGGGTGGCTTAGTCGGTTAAGTATTCAGCTCTTAATTTTGGCTCAGGTCATGAACTCAGGGTTATGATTTCTGATCATGAGATTGGGCCCTGGCCTCCTGCTCTATGTTCAGTGTGGAGTCTGATCACCCCTCTCCCTTTCTCTCTGCTCCTTTCCCTTCACACAAGCATGTGTGCACTCTCTCTCTCTCTCTCAAATAAAGTGAATAAATACATTCTTAAAAAAACCAAAAGAAAACAAAACCACCCAGGATCTCAGCTAGAAACCCAGGTGTCTACAACAGCAAAGCAGAAACAAAGAGGTAGATTGAGCAATTGCCAGTTGAATCCCAGCATTAGAATAAAGTAGTTTGTCAACACTCTATTATCCAACCAAACCCAAACTAAACCAAACAGAGAAAGAGGACATTATCCAGAGTCACTACAGTTTAGCAAATGTAGTATTTGGCATTAATAACACAAGTGCAAAACACAAAATGGGACAGGGAGAAAAAACCAGATCAATAGATGAGCTATTATTGGAAATATCATGTTGGAAGAAAAGGCATGATTAATAAGTTTGAAAAATAAATGACACGAAGATTTTGTAGATTCTACAGTGGCAAAATTTATTTAGAAAATCAAATAGAATTTCTAGGGCTAATAAAATGTAATAACTGGAATTAAGAATAAGATTGGTGGGTTAAACAGAATACTAGAAGCTGAAGAGAGGATAAGTGATCTGGAAGAAATACCAGAAAGTATCTGTCTTGAATTTGGGTAATAAAAGGTATGAAAATACTAAAAAGTTTGTAGCCACTATATGAGAATGGTAAAAAAGTATATTTAGTTGGTGTCCCAGACTGGGGAGGAGAAAAATAATAGGGCAGGAAACAACTGAATAAATAGGGCAAAGAATTTTCAAAGTGAAAGACATCAAGGCAAAGAAAGACATGTCATAGTAAAACTGCTAAAAACTGTAAACAAAAAACCAATACAAAATAAAACCTTGAGGATAGCCAAATGGAAAAATATACCTTACTTTGAAAGGTACAGAAATAAGAATGGTAGTCAACTTGTCAATGGAAATAATGAAAGACAGATAATGGAATGACATTTTCAAGTTGCTGAAAGACACTGTCTTCCTAGATTTTATACGCATCAAAAATACACTCCAAAAGTGAAGGTAAAATAAAGACATTAGCAGAAAGAAAAAAAGCAAGTGAAATTATCACCAGCATATCCTCATTAAAATGCATATAAAGGTATAAAGGCTAGTTTTGCTGGCAAATGGAAAATGGTTCCAAATGGAAGCACAGAAATTCAACAGAAATAGTAAAACTGTGGATAAATATAAATGAATACTGAACATACAAAGCAGTAATTACAATACCTTCTGGGAACTAAAACAAATGCAGTAGTACAATGATTGATAACAATAACACAAAGGATGGCGACACATGAACATAAAATATTCTAAGGTCTTAGCCTTGGTCAAGAAGTTTTAAATGTATGGAATTATATTAGGTTGTAATAAATCCAGACTAGAGAATGTATTCTTTAGGATATGTACTCAACATAGTAAAAAAAACATATAATTAACAAACCAATAAAGGGGGGGAATAATGAAGGAAGTCTATTTAACCTTAAATAATGTAAAGAAGGAAAAAGAAATAAGTGAAAAGAGCAGAAAACAGATCATTATAAACATGAACACATGAATAATTACATAAAAAGAGGTTGCTTTAGTTATAAGCAAACATTTTCAAACTAGATTAAAAATATAATCAGATGCTATTTATAATTGATATTCTTTATATAGAGAGATAGAGAAAGGGTGGCAGTAAAAGATGGAAAAATATATACCACTGTAACTCTAATTAGAAAAACTGGTGCAGTTATTCTACTTTTAAAATGGATATATGATAAAAGATAATCCATCAGAAAGATAAAACAATTCTAAATTTGCTTTCACATACTTTCAAATAACTAAAGCAACATTGACAAAACTTAAAGGAGAAGACAAATCCATAAAACCACCTCTCTCAATTATTGGTAAAGAAACGAAAGGAAAAAAATCAGCAAAGATATAGATCTAAAGAATACTTTTAATAAACCTACCTTACTGATATATATACAATATTGCATCCAACAATAGAATACACACTCTTTATAAATGCATATTGATCATATGTCAAAACTGGTCATGTGGGCCATAAAGCAAGTCTCAACAAATTGCAAGAGACTAAATCATTTAGAGTACATACTTTGATCACTACTTAAGCTAGAAATCAATAAGCAAAAAGTAACAAATATCTTTGTTTCATCTTAAACTAAGACTACAACAAATAAGAACCATCAGAAATTTTCCACTGCAGAAACTGATCCAGGAATAATTTTTAAACATTTAAAACTGTGCTGTCAAATAAATTTACATTTATTTTCAGTTAATTGCCAAAAAATCCACATAGCATATCTTTTGATTAACTTTTTATAGGTGAAATAATATATACAATTGTTTTTCTTAATTATTTTTGCTTATAAATCAGGTTCCTTCTTTTAAAGATGTCACTCTATATGCCTGAGATCACTAACATGGTAAAGGTTATAGTTGAATTGAAAACTTTGTTATTAAAAAAGAGCCAAGCTGTCAACTTACTTCACATATTTAGTCAACTGCCACTAAAATAAGAAAACCTTAAGCATGTCTACTAACCTTGATAGACTGACCATATGGTCTATTGCTAGCAGGTGCCCAATGAGAAGTCCATCATCAATCTTTGTTTTCTGATGGGCAAGGCAATCTATTGAGAAAAGTAGTCCTTCTGGCAACATAGTTTCTACACATACTCTGAAAAGGAAACCAAATTTGTTGAATTCATTGCTTCTTTGTGTTTCTGTTGGCTGTTCTTGAATTTTGGTTCTTGGTTAGCTATTTGTATCTATAGGCAAAGATCTTGATTACTGAATATTGTTACCTGGAGCGTATTTCAAGTGACAATGTTTACCTGGGTCTGACAGCAAAGATGATGACATGGCCAACTGCCAGGCTGGCTTGTGTATATGGCATGCCTTTTGGGTGGACACATTTCCTTATTTTGCGAGGCCCATGAATCAGAGGAGATCCTATTGCATTAAAATCTGCTTTGGGACTCTCCCATGTTATATTTAGAATTCTAAATTTGTGGCTTTATCCTGTACCCAGTAGCGTCAGATACTTTGAAAGCAGGTTACTGATACAGTTGTTCTATCCTGTAATTAACTGGCCAACCAGACATAGCCTGTTCCTCTCAGTCCTTTATAGCCTTTGATCTTGGGCTTATTTAAGGTTCCTTTTTATTTTGGAAGATCTTTTCCATCTCTATGGAGCTGTAGGTTCAGCTTTGTTGGGATATGCCATCAGTCTTATCCTATTTGCTTAATACCTCCCAGAAATTTGCACTTCTGATAACTCCCTTCCCTGCTTGCTATGGGTTTATTATTGTTTTACATTTCTTCTGTCAGTCAATAGAATTTGAGTAGGGAGGAAAGACAAAAGCTGTCAAAATGTTCAGTCAGCTCTCTAACCAATATATGAATTTCTATGTCAACTCAGTTGAATTATATGAGCAATTAAACAAATGTAATCTGATAACACTTCCTAGTTTACTGAAATGGGATCCATCTGTCTTAATTCCAACTCCCCATCAATGTTTTAGTAAATTCATTCAGACTCTGATTTTCCAAACTTGCTTCAGTATAAGAAGAGCACCATCCCATTCCCTAACTCTCTTTTTTGTATCTCCAATCCTTCTCCTGTGGGTTCTTCTTTTCTCCTACAACAGATGATAAACCTTCCCTATCCCAAAAGTATCTCCTCAGTTTTACCTCCCTCCTATCCTTCACAGCCGTCTCATTAATTCCTAAGCCCTACAGCGATGAACATTACCAATGCCAAACACTCTTGAGGAAGTCTTCCTTGGGGCTCCATGATCCTTTCTCTTTAGGCTTGTCTGAAGGTAGGGGGGATAGTGGGGATTCTCTCAATAGGGGGTGGAAAGAGCACTAATGCCAAAGATAGAGAAGAATCATGAAAATTCATCAGAAATGGGGAAAGGATGGAAAACAATGCCAAAAGCCTTTATAAGTCAGAGTCTATGTTCTTTCTTTTCTTAGTGTTCATCTATAGAAACGGACACTACTGAACCCTCTCTCTCTGAGGATACCTTCCCTAGAATTCCATGGTACGACTTGAACTTGGTCTTCTTCCTACTTTTTCACAATTTCTTCCTAGAATGAAGGGAGTCATATAATGGGGGCGGTTTCTACAATATAGAATGTAATCTGACAGAGATAAAAAAAAAATTCCTTAAAATTCATTAGAACTTTGAAGGAAAAGATGGAAAATAGGACAAACAGGAAAACAGACTGGAAGTAAGATAAAGTAAAAGGTGGACCTAGCTGTTCAGCTGTGGAAGCAAACGGAAGTAACCCTGGGTGTCAGAGCCACTGAGGTCTGTGTGGGAAGTTGTAAACTTAGTGTTGCCTCCAGAGTGGAACGGCTGGCAGATGTCAGGTACTTGAGCCCCTAACTGTAAAGTGGCTGATGAGCATTTCTTATTTCATCTGCCTAATGGTAAAAGAGCTTCCCATATCCTGGGTCACTGTTCACTGCTTCTGGGGACAAATGGTAGTCTGCTCATGGATGAATGCTGCTCACTGTGCCACCTGAAATAGGCCCAGAGCAAAGCAGATGTTCCTGCAGAAAGTACCAATTGCCCTAGTTAATTCTACAATACTCTGATCATTCCTTTATCTCATACCTACTAAATATAGAACATTGTCTCAGTGGTAAATCATTTTCTGCTCATTAATTTGTGATGGACCTTGGGTTGTTTTATAAAATTGTATTATCTAATTCTTTAAGAGTTAGGTTCTCTAAACCTGTCAAGAAAAATCTTTTTGCTTTCTTTCTTTTAAAAAAAATGTATCTCCCTAGTATAGTGTTCTGCATAAAAATTAAATGAATACCAATTTCTAGAAAACTTCCTATAACATCAACTTTTCTGTCAAACTACTTTAAACATTTTCTATTATATAATCAAAATCATTTTCTTATTATTCCTTTATTTAATTTAAAGATTAAACATTTCAAAATAATTGCAAAATATAATTAAATATTAGTAAATTTCCTTAGTTAGTCTTATGTCAGCAAAATAAGAATGAAACATGGCTTCAGTTATTAAAAATTATGTCTGAAACCATTTATATTAAGGATAAGGAAAATAGGCCAAATTATACCATTTGAAAATGAGCATAGATTGGGTGCAGAGAGATGAGATGAGAGAGTAAGAGGGAGGTTGTACTAGCTCCACAAGGATTCCTTCTTGACCTCACTACCAGTACCACTCTCTCATATTAATTTTCCTCTGCTTATACTCCAGAATCCCTTTACTTCTCAAGCCTTACCATGAATGCATGTCTCTGTGTGCAGATTACTGACAGTGCTTGTTAAAGAATAGTAAGAATAGCTGTATAAGATAGGGAGATAGAAGAAATATGTGAAAACAACCCATGTTAGGAAACATGAAAGACATAAATGTGAAAAACAACACAACCACTCTACCAGTGGGAGAGAAGATTATAAAAAGCAAGCTTCAGAGCCAGGATTGTTATATAGCAGAACATGAACCTGGAATGAGGATTTAAAGAACCTGGAATGAGGATTTAAGAACCAGAAAAGTTCTTAGTATTAAGCATTCACATAATTTTCTCTTCACACAACAGTAATAGTTACCTACCTTCAGGCAGGAAGAGCTTGAATTGGCCACATATGCTGACTCAACAGCTGAGAAATTTTTCATGCTTTTAAGATAGATGGACCAAAATGATATCTTTTCAGTTCCATTCCCCTAGATTTAATAATAGCTGCAGAAGAAATGATATAGTCATAAGTTTAGGACAATTTTAATCAAATTAAAATTCTTCTGCTAAGAAAATTATTAGTGATTTTTGAGTCAACTTCATACAAAATATATTCCATATTTCTGATCATGGGTTAGTGTGATTGCAGCATCTGGTGATGAAATAATGTAGAAGCTGCCAAACTTTGTAAAGGACTAGTAAATATTTTAAGCTTTGTAGGACATGAGGCAAAAATTAAGACATTATATAGAACTTAACAAATTACAGAAAACCTAACAAAATATAGGCAACAAACTGTTTTATTAACAAAATTGAAAGTACAATAATAATAATTGAAACATTAAAAAAATATATCTACTAATAAGAAGAATGGAGTTCTCTCTTTTTTTTCTTTTAGGATATCATCTCACCTAACAAGAGTTCAAAGTTACTCTTCCTGACATCAAAATGGTTGCAAAAGGTCATTTGCTTTTTAAAAAAAGATTTATTGATTTATCTGAGAGAGAGAGAGAAAGAGAGAGCAAGGGGGAAGGGAGGGATGGAGGAAAAGGGAGAGAGAATCTTCAGCAGGTTCCATACCCATTGCAGAGTCTAATGTGGGGATCTATCTCTGGACCCATGAGATCATGACCTGAGCCAAAACTAAGAGTTGGACACTTAACTTGACTAAGCCACCAGATGCCCCACAAAAGGACATTTGTAAAAATCATTCATATCTTGTGGACAGAATCAAAATGGCAGGAAGCTGGTTTTTGTCAAAGAGCTTTAATTTATTGACTTTGGCAGTATTGAGCTTTAAAGCTGTCATGATTTGGCCTTTTATAAAAATTAAAATGTGACTTTAAACTTTAGATTTTGGAAAATCAATTGACTCCAATTTGCTAAGTTTTTTCCTTATAAACTTTATATTAATAAGCTTAAATAAATGAATTCACATTTTTAAATATTACATTATGGAAAAAATACTGGTTTTTATTTTAGCGTACTTCTTTTTTTTTTTTTTTCCAAAAGATTCTACTTATTTATTTACTTGAGAGAGAGAGTGCACATAAGTTGGGGAAGAGGCAGTGGGACAGAGAGAATCTCAAACAGACTCGAACTGAGCACAGCCCACACATGGCTCAATCTCATGATCCCAAGATCACGACCGGAACCAGAATCGAGAGTTGAATGCTTAACAGACTGAGCCACTCAGGCATACTTCCAAAGAGTAATCTCAATGATTTTAATACCTCATCCCTTACCAAACAATAGCCAGAATAAGGAAAGAAACCTTACTACATTTCTATTAAAACAAGTCAAGCTTATGGTTTCACTTACTTGTGGAACATAAGGAATAATATGGAGGAAATTAGGAGAAGGAAAGGAAAAGTGAAGTGGGGGAAATCAAAGGAGGAGATGAACCATGAAATGTTGGTCTGTGGACTTCAAGAAACCAACTGATAGTTTTAGACAGGAGGGAGTAGGGAGATGGGTGAGCCTGGTGGTGGGTATTAAGAAGGGCATGTATTGCATGGAGCACTGGGTGTTATACGTAAAAAATGAATCTCGGAACACTGCATCAAAAACTAATGATGTGGGGCGCCTGGGTGGCTCAGTGGGTTAAAGCCTCTGCCTTCGGCTCAGGTCATGATCCCAGGGTCCTGGGATCGAGCCCCACATCGGGCTCTCTGCTCAGCAAGGAGCCTGATTCCTCCTCTCTCTCTCTCTGCCTACCTCTCCACCTACTTGTGATCTCTGTCTGTCAAATAAATAAATAAAATCTTAAAAAAAAAAAAAACAAAAAAAAAACTAATGATGTATTGTATGGTGACTAACATAACACAATAAAAAAAACAAAAAACAAAAAACAAAACAAGTCAAGCTTAATTTTGACCTCTGAAATTGCTTGTAATGCCCTCTACACTAGATCTGAGATTTGAACATTTTGCAGTTAGATCCACCTTAGATGGTAGATTGTAAATACTAGAAAATTAAGATAAACAGCATTCTCTTAGATTGTTAATTGTTTATATACTTGTTATCCCTACTTTCTCCAAAGCTCTAAGCAATAATGAGACAAATCATCGTGGAAACAAAAAACCAAAAGGATTTAATGTGATGAAGAAGCAGAAGAAACCAGAACCACATCTGATGAGACTGAACATTACTGATAAAACAGAGAAGGGAAATAATATTCTTGGGGTGAACATAATCCTGGGATGACATTTGACATTATGGAACTCAGTTGTTAAAGAACTTGAGAGGCAGTATCTCTCCTTCAGGGTGTTCCAGTTAGAACTGAGAATTATAGGCAAAGAATGCCGAGGATAATTGAACAGCAAAATCATCAATAAAGCAGATAAGAGAAATAGGATTTAATATATACTATATACTGAATAAAAGAAAATAGTTACAAAATGAGATAATAGCTTACAAAGAGTTCTGTTTGAGGATCTCAAGCTGTTTTCTAAATCAATATTATTTCATTCATTCTTATACACTAGAAAATTAAGTCAAAATAACAATCACTTCCTGTGCCAGAAAACAGCCATTCTTTTCTGGTCAGACCCATTTCTTTGGTGGGCACTAAATTGTCTTATTCAACATTCATTGGTGATAGTATTTCTTAAAGTACTAAGAAAATGAATTAAAACTATTCTAAAGTTTTATAGTTTGAAATGCAAGTTAATGCTTAAAAGTGAACCAAAGATAAAAAGTTAAAGGGGAAATACTTAAGCAAGGATGAAATATTTAGCCACAAATTTTTAAAAAATCCCATTTGTAAAAACTTCTTATTGAAAGAATTATGAAATATTTGACTACTGGAAAGATTTTTGAGTTTTTGCTTTATATTTTTCAAAGACTGCCTACTATTTTTCCAAGTTCAAGTATAATTCTGCCCAAGAGTAGAGATTTGGCCCAGATGAGCTCTTTCTATTCCTTTCTTTTTGGTGATCCTTTGTTAAATATGACACTCAACCGCAATTACATCTAGGAGACAGGCGATGCCGCTATAAGGGAAAGGATCTGAAGCTCTTACGTCAGAATTTTTCTTCAACTTCTCCTAGTCTAGAAGTAACAAAGAAAATTAGAAACTTTCCTCATTCATGTCTGTGTTTTCAATTGTGTCTGACAGCTGGAGATAATGAATTTAAACTCATGTTATACAAAATGTGTCTACTTTTAGGATTTGGAGTTCCCAACCAAAAGTTATTCCCCGAGGAAGATGAATAGGTGATTAAAATTTCCTGGCCCATTTGCTGGTGACACCTGGCAGGTTTGTTTGCCACCTGAAAACACTTGGTATGGAGCTGCTTCCAGTAGGGATGGTCTGTGCTGAGAATACTAGGTGTCCTGATTACAAGCAGTTCCCCAAACAAACATTAGTAGATAAGAGATGGGCTGAAAGTTCCACTATTATCCATACCTTCTCCGAAGATGAAGTCCATCTGTTACTGAAGCAATCTCCTTTATCTCAAAAATTTGAATAACAATAGAAAGCTATAACTTACTTAAGCATATTAGTGAAAGATATTAATAATAATGGTTTGTGTAATTTTTGGCATGTGTGTGAAAAAGCTGGAACTCTCATGCACATTTTAGTAGGCATATAAATCAATTCAACATTTTAAACAGTAATTTAACAAATGTTCACAGTCCACATTTGGAATATGGAAGATACAACAATACAGCTTTTGGAAAATTACATGGTCTTAGTGATCTTGAGATAGGGAAAATTTTTTCTTAAATGAAACACAAAAAGCATTAACCTTAACCCCCCCCCCAAAAGGAATAAATTGTTCATCAAAGACATCATTTAGTGAGTGAAAAGGGAAGCCACCGTATAGATGATGATGATATTGCAACACATGTGTCTAACAAAGGGATTGCATCTAAAAAAGTAAAACAAAAAAACAAAACAAAAAACCCTCAACTCTTACTGATCCATCAAAAAGTATGAGAGATAATCCTGTAAAAGAACGTATAAAAGACTAAAAAAACACTTTACAAAAGAGGATTTCCAAATGGCTAAAAAGCAAGTTATGAGTGAACTACCAATTAAGAATACAAGGCAATTCCACCATAAACTCACTAAGATGGCAAATATTAAAAAGACTGACAATATAAAGTGTTGGTGAGGTTATGGAGCAAATGGAACTCTAATAAACTGCTGGGAGGAATGCAAAATATTTAAAGCACTTCAGAAAACCCAGCAATTCTTTTCAATAAAAATGCATACACATTTGAACAAAAGTTCTGTATAAGAATGTTCATAGCACAATTATTTATAAATCCATAAAAGCCAAAATGCCCATTCTTGAATGGATAAAGGATAGTATACCCATACAATGGAATATGCTTCAGAAAAAAAGTTAAAAGAAAAAAGAACCCAGGCTATCTTTATGATAGCACGGATGAATTTCATAACCATAATGTTGAGAGAAATGAAATGAAAGAAGTCAGGTACAACAGAATATACAAGAATATGCAAAAATATTTTCATTTATGTAGAGTTCAAAAACAAGCAATCCCAAATATCTGTGGTATTAATTGTTAGAGTTGGTGACTGTCAGGAGAGGGGATAGGAACGGTGACAGGGAAAGTCAGAGGAGGATTTCTTGGGAATGTTTTACTTCCTGGTCTGCATAACAATGACAAAGGTATGAGCACTTCCTGAAAGCTCACTTATCTGCATATTTGAGTCTTGCTCTTTTCTGTGCGTTAATACTTTAACAAAAAGGTAAGAAAAAAAGCAGTCATATGGATTTTCCTAAAGTGACCCTCCCAATATCACTTCATTCATGCAAGGGTGACCGCGGACAGATATATTTCTTCCTGCTCCTCACTTCACATGGCCACCATCTTCTAATAAGTTTTGGCATGTCATCTGTATTTGTAAACATTTTCTCTCACCATCCTTTCTATATTACTTCATTTCATTTGGTCCTTGGAGTGATAGACTATAATAATCCTGAAAGCATCCAGGAATAGTTTTGGGTGGGAACTTTAATCTGAATGATTATGCCTTTTTAAACTAAGGACAGTTTTCTTCTATCTATAAAATGATCTTTCCACCACCTATTTCTGTTCTGCTTATTTGTAAGTGAGGCCCCCTGCAATTTTTCTTCCATATCTCTCAAATTTTCTTCCATGTATTCCAGTTTGTTATATTATATTCTGGGTCATATCCTTGACTGGTAGGAAATTATTAGATTATAAACTTGTTCTTGTATTTTGAACTAAATTATGAACATCATGTTAATCCCAGGCTACATATACCTGATTTCAGGAACCCAAGTAGCTTTCCAAATGAATTTATCAATGTTTTTGGAAAAACCATGGATTTTCATTGAATTTTTAAATTTTTCACTCAAATATGTTATTTAAACATGTTAAAGAATAAAGGAAAAATAATGAAGATACTGCTCATGGATGAGTTTGAGAAAGATTTTAAACTTTCCTTTCTCAAATGTTATATACAGCAGACATGAAGTGATTAAAATGGATTTTAAAAAATTTAAGGTCCAATTCTGAATATGGCATTTAAAAAGCATTCTATTTAAGAATTAATGTTATTAAGATATAATGTACATTAGACGTGTAATTTTCCTATGAATGTCTTTGAATTATCTTCCTTGTAGAGAATTTTGGTGTGGTTTTGAACATTTATTTGGTTTTGTTTCAATGAACACATTTGTGGGACAACAGCCAAGAAAAGGTGCCATTTGGGGAAGGAAGGGGAAAACATTTTGTTTCTTTTTTTTTTCTTGGGATATTTTTGTTTACAGAGTGAACACAGGTTGCCATCAAACTTTCAAATCTTTTAACAGCAGAGGTGACTTTGTCAGTATCACTCTGTTCCTAAAGTCAGTAGATTTCCAAAACAGTGCAGTTGCCAGCTGACCTCTTTAGCTACTGCCACATTTAGACACTTTAACAAAAGCCTATTGTTTACTTTAAGTGGTATCATTTCATTTTTATGTATTGCTTGCTCAAGGTGAATTTATTTATAAGTAGGATTAATGCTCTAAAGTTATTCCATCATTAAACTGCTTTAACAACACTGAGAAATTATTTTCAGCCACTAATTAAAAACTAAATGCAGCATCAAAATCCATCCAGTATTTGCTTGCTTCAAAATGCTGAGAAAACACTGTCATTAGGCTTCCACTGGAAATAATTTGACAACATATGACAAATTTCTACACTTAAATTTCTCACTTAAGATTTCATATCTAAGTAGCTTGAGAAATGTACCTACATTTTTTTTTTACATAATCCTTCAATAACAGACTTATAAGGTAGGTATTTCACTAACCAGTGGAGAAACCATATAGCATTGAAGTTAAAAGCAGAAGTTTAAGAGCCAGTGTACTTATGTTTAACCCACATACTGACTACTTGCATGAACTTAGCCCAATTAACTTTTATTAATTAATTTAAAGATTTTATTTATTTATTTATTTATTTTACAGAGAGAGAGAGACACAGTGAGAGAGGGAGTGCAAGCAGTGAAGTGGGAGAGGGAGAAGCAGGCTTTCAGCCAGTAGGGAGCCTGTTGCAGGGCTCGATCCCAGGACCCCAGGATCATGACCTGAACCAAAGGCAGATGCTTAATAACTGAGCCACCCAGGTGCCCCTTAGCCTAGTTAACTTTTAGATACCCCAGTTTCATCATCTGTAAAATGGGGATGACAATAGTATCTAACTCATAGGTTATTATGAGGTTAAAAGAGTTAATACAGTGCCTGGTACATAGTAAATATTAGATAAAATTTATCTAATTCCTCACTCCTTTTAAGGAGGAGTCAATAGAGAGTGTCTGAAGATGCTAAATAAGTAGAGATATAAATGTACTGTATAAAATTATGTCACCTTCTCAAAGACCTAAAAATAGAAACTGCTAAACTATAGAAGGGGAATGGGAAAGAAAGTTAAATACCTACTTTTCTTTAAACCCGATAAAAATAGCGTAAAAATAAGTGCATAAGCTAGTTAAATATAAAACCACTCCTTCCTCTCACTGTGCCTTCTCACTTTGTTGTTTCTGTTATTTGCAATGTTTTTAGCAATCCCTTTATAATTTCAAACATTTCCTATGCCCTGTCTCCCAAAGACTGAACATATACACAAAATTCCATAAAGGTGAGGGACCTGCAAACCTTAAGACAAGAAATGAAGATTACCACATACAAGTTCCTATACTTTTCCATCTCTGCAATTTTGCTCTGGGTTGTGTAAAAATTCCTGAGCTTAACCTTGCAGTTCCTTAAACTGATGTTTAGATCATTTCTTTCTACTATTCATCCCAGTACCAAGGTTTGGATTTGTTTAAGTTTATAACTGATTCACTATTACAACAGCAGCCCTTTTTGTTAAGCCAGCTGTATCTTCTCTAATTTATCAGATGCTAATGGTAATAATTAGTTTTCTTCTCCTTCTCATAATAACTCATCTTCCCAAATAGGTAAAGTACTTCTGTGGGTTGAAAATGAAGCCTGTGTTCTATGCCTGTATTGGTTTTCTTCAAATTTTTGGTGGTTCTTGGTTATCAGTTTATGTTTATGAATAAGCATCTAGATCCCTGATCATTGCTAGCAGTATAAGTCTTCAGTCCAAGTGATAATCTTTTCTCTTCTGCGTATGCTGATTATATGGGTCCTGGCCATACTCCCAGGACTGTTCATGTAGGCCACTTATCTGGATGCAAGTACTCCTGTTCTTGTGAGATCACCCCTAGCCTATTTTCTCAGGCATGAAATCCCCCTCTGAGAATCTCTCTATTAGAGTTAGAGTCACATACTTGGTCTGGCTTTAGATGGCAAATTTGGCTGCTTTGAGAGGAAGCTACTGATAGAACTGTTCTACTACCTATAATTACATTACTGGCCAGCCAGCCAGAGCTTATCCTTCCTGGTTTACCACTGACTCTAATATTTGGTTTATAAATGTCATGTTATATGCTTTACAGACTGATGAAACCCCTAGGTTAATTACACGTTTTAAAAAATGTTAACATGAGGTATATACTATATTGATAAGTCAGAAGTCTCAGTATTGCAGAAATCTCCATTCTCTCCCACCTGCTTTATATATTTAATGTATTCTTGATCTAAATTCCAGCATTATTTTTGGTTGAAAATGACACACTAGTTCTAAAATTTTCGTGGAAATGCTCAGGGTTAAGAATTGCTGGTGAGGCGCCTGGGTAGCTCAGTGGGTTAAAACCTCTGCCTTCAGCTCAGGTCATGATCCCAGGGTCCTGGGATGGAGCTCTGCACCCACCGCACCAGGCTCTCTGCTCAGTGGGGAGCCTGCTTCCTCCTCTCTCTCTCTGCCTGCCTCTCTGCCTACTTGTGATCTCTGTCAAATAAATAAATAAAATCTTAAAAAAAAAAGAATTGCCGAGATAATTTTGAAGAACAAAACTGGAGGATTTATTCTACTGGCTATCAAGACATACTTAAAAGCTACTTATAATTCAGATAATGTGCTACTGGGGCAAAGATAGACAAATCAACCAACAAAACACAGTAAACAGTTTGGTACACAGTGATATAAATACTTAATTTATGAAAAATGGTAACACTGTAGACTACAGGAGAAAGAACTGTCCCTTCATCAGTGATGATGGTTCACTTGTATATGTTTATAGAAAAGATAAAAATCTCAACCTTACCTCACTCTATATGCAGAAATCAATATTGGGGGGACTGCAGATCTAAATGTAGAAGGTAAATGATAAAGCTTCTATAACATAACATTTCTTCATAGCCATGGGCTTGAAAATGTGCTCTTGGATAGGACACTGAAAGCACTAACCATAAAGGAGAAAGTGATAGACTGGCCTCCACTAAATGAACAGATTCGATTCAAAAAGATACCATTAAGACAGCAAAAAGGCAAGGTAGGGAGTGGGAGAAAATATATGCAACAGACATATTTGACAAAGGTTTTGTATCTAGAATATATAAAGAACTCCTATACATCAATAAAAAGGATAGCTAGCCCAATACAAAAATAGACAAGACACTTCAACAGGTATTTTATAAAAGAGATGACCAAGATAGCCAGTAAATATAAAAAAAGGTATGCAATCTCATTAGTAATAAGAGAAACGCAAATTAAATGCCCACTGAGATACCACAACACATCTACCAGGATAGACAAAATGGAGAAACCCAACAATATGAAGTGTCAGCAAGGATGTGGAGTGAAGACCAGGCATTGCTGGTGGAAGTGGACATTGGCACTAGTACTTTGCACACGGTCAGCATCATTTAAGACTGGACATGTGTAAACCTATGGTACCTTAATTTTTTATTGTGTACCCTTCTCTAACATTGAGTTTTTTCATATGTATGCTTAAAAGTGCGATAAACCTCAAGTTTTAGGCATTTAATCCAGCTATTTACTTATTTATTTATTATTTTATTTATTTATTTTACAGAGAGATAGAGAGCAAAAGTAGGCAGAGTGGAAGGCAGAGGGAGAGGGATAAGCAGGCTCTCTGCTGAGCAGGGAGCCTGATATGAGCCTGATATGGGGCTCAATCCCAGGACCTTGGGATTATGACCTGAGCTGAAGGCTGCAGTTTAACCGACTGAGCCACCCAGCTGCCCCTAATTCAGATATTTAACAGCTTAAACATTTTATCTTTATTTCTTGAAAGAAGGCACTATAAAAAACCTATTCCTATTTGGTAACTACAAGACAGAATCACCTACCAAATCTAACTGGTCTTTGGAAATTATGTATATGGAAACACTAAATTACATACATAGTTTCTAAGCCTCATTTTACTTTTAATTACTTTAAAATGAGCATAGTGATCTTATAAGTGAAGAAATATCTGTTTTATGTAGTACTCAATAAATACTTATTGAGTACCTTTGGTGTGTTTGAATCATTATCACTCCCTCCTCACCCTACTCTGTGGCACCAAGAACCTGCATTCTATCTGAGGAACAGAGTATAAGCAAAGTGGAAGAAGTAAAATATATCCCACATTAGATATGGATGAGTGTTAACAAGACATTTATAACAAGGAAGCAATAGACAAAGTGTTGGAGTGGGTAGGTGGCATTCACAGATAGGGCGGCCAAGGCAGGCCTCCCCAAGAAGGCAACATGATCCCAGGGGCACTAAGTAAGCCACTGGGGATATCTAGGAGAAGAATGTTCCAGGCAGGCTAAACTGCAAGTGCAAAGACCTATAAAACTGTCTGAAATTTCTGCAAAAGGAAGCTGTCCTAATCACTCACATTTTGTCTTTTGGAACTTACACTGGTTACCCATTTGCTTTGTACTGCAATTTAAGATGTTGCAATTTTTGAAGCATTATTCGTTTTAGTTCTTGCTGAGCATTTATAATCCAGCTACTTTGTAAAAGCTTTCTAAAATTGACTTTCCAAAATCAAATATAATCTTAGTACCCAAAAAGTCCTGACTAAAATCTCCAGGGAAGATTCTTCAAGCAATGTTGAGACTTTCTGAACTGAAAGTCTGATGACATGTGCTCCTGTCTCAGCCGTGATGGTAACCTGTTGGGAGGCAGGTCTCTAACTTCTCAGTCCTCAGTCCCTCCTCTATGGAATGGGATGGGTAAGTTGATTCAGAGTTCTAAAGTCCACGTTTTGTTCAATGAAGAATGTTCTGAATAACCTTAGATTGAACTCTGCAGTTTCTCTACTTTGCCCCAGTAAACATCAAAACTTGCCACCTTAAAAACAAACAACAACAACAAAAACCCAAAAGCTTGCCACCTTATATCTGGCCCATTTCATTCCTTAGTTATCTGCCCGAATCCTGACCAAGTAACTTTTATGGACCCTCTCAGTTATAAGGGCATGGTGCTATGACTGTACCTTGTTTATTAAACCCTTCTAAACATAATGGCCTGCTCTGGTTAGTTCGTTTATCTTCACATAACACGAACGATCAAAACTTCCACTCACTGGGATAAAGTTAGGGAAACATTGTGAAAAAATGATAATGGACTTCTTATTTCCTGATTGGGAAAGGTAGAGGCAGAAACATACTCAGGACATTTTTCAAGCAGCTGCCTTTTACATAGCTAAGGCAGGTAAGGTGGCTGCAAGAATCTTCATGGAATAAAAGTATAATACTTTGAACAGTCTACAAAGCTTATTTTTTCTGGAAAAACAAACAAACCCTTCATCTTAATCCTTTAATACAAACTGAATACACATGCTGCCAGTAGGTGATAAGCTCTTTGAGGGCAGGACCTATTCCCTAGTTGTCTTTGCATCTCAGTGGCATAACAAAGTAGTATCACACAAAATACACACCAATATATGCCTGTAGGTTGATTCATTTCATAATTTTCTGCCTCCCTTTTCTGCCACTATTTTCTGGCCCCTGTGGCATCACACTTTCTTGCCTCGAGATCTCACAAGGCTATGTGTTGCCTTTGACAGGCAGTATTTTTCTCCTTCTTTTTCCTATTTTCACCTGGTAACTCTCAAGACACCTGAATTTCCCCCTCCCCCGCCCCCCCAAAATCTAGGTCAGGTGCATTCCTCTCTTTCTCTATTTGCCTTTCATATATATTTGTATAATTATGGGTACTATGCTCACTAGACTCTAAATCCTGTGAGTGCAGACACTAAGTCTGTTTCATTCTCTGGGATATACCCGGCACCTAGCACAGTATGTGGCACAGGATAGGTGTGGAGGTCACTTTTAGGCAAACAGGCTTGAGTGATGGAATGGGGAAAGGGCCATAGCAACCACCTGGCTGAATACAGACAGGCTCATCAGGTGACTCACCTGATGGAAATCTCCATAGGCCCTGACAAATGGGCTATTTACAACCAGGCACAGTTAACAAGAAAAGGAGAATTCAGTCGCATAACTCCTCTTCCTCACTTTCCCCTTTTAAATACAGCTCCCATCCACTGCCTCCTGGCAGACAGCCTCTCATCCTGCCCACTTCCTTGTGGAGTATTCAGTAAACTTCTATCTCCTTTGTTCTACCTCAGGTGAATTCTTTCACCTCTTAGGCTACAGGCTTCCCTCTGATCTTGGCCCCACATTTGGGGTACCCATCTGATTGGGCAGACACCCCTTTAGGAACCACAACAGGTACTAAAAAGTGTTTGCTAAATGAGACTTTTAGACTTTGCTAAAAGTCTCATAGGACTCCTATGAAAAGAAGGAGTCCTAGGAGGTAGCTGGCCAAAAGAAGAAAAGGTGATGAAGGAAATAAGTGATAGGAGGAAAAGAAGACAACATTATTTTATCAAGGAAGATAAATCAAAGTTAAGTCTTGAAAAATTATTTAAAACTAGTGCTACAAAATGATGGGTAAAAAAAAGTAAGCCGAAGAATCCTCATAGATCACAATCCTTAATATTGAGATTTATTCCAAATAGGTTAGAACATAATGCCATTAGTGTGAGCAAAAATACTTCCTTAGGGGTCAGTAAAAGATATTAGAAAAGTATAAATTCATTGTTATGAGGAACACTTCAGCATGAAAAACTACAGTGTCAGATGATTACAGTGTACACTAGCCATTTTTCACATCCAGAATGTATTGAATGCTAAGATTATAACACACAAATGCTATCTGGGAATATCTGTTATTCTGTAAAACAGAGGGAAAGAGTTGTGAAGGATGGGAGGAGTGTCAGTTTTCAAGAAAGTAATAAGAAACAACTTAGAAATTTAAGAAACAACTGTCTTAATTTTAATATTATTTAAGCTCTGTCATGAAATTCTAAATTCTTAAATTTAGACTTCTAAATTCCTCTGGCAAAATTTATCTTCTTTGGGGGTTACTAGATCAATTAACCTTGGAAAGGGAAGGTTAAAAGGACTTCTGTGGGCTATATTCTCACAGCATGAAAGAGAACAGGCAGAAGCCTGAGTGAACTGCTGGTAGGGTTCAAGGAAAGGTTTACACTAGCAGATGATCAGCTCTGTTCCTGCTAAAATTTGGCAAAGAAATACACTGTGGTTTCTTCAGATGACAGCATCATAATTCATTTAGCTCTCCTACCTTTTCACAAAAAGGCCAAAACCCCACAGGAAATGTGAGCACTGACATTTTCTACCCAGGATCAAAAACTGACTATTTTGCCAGAAATTGAAAACAATATAGCTAAAACAGTAAATACACAGTAATGTGTTGAAAGAAATAGGCTGCTGGACTGGCCAGTGACACAATCCATCATTTCTATTTTAACTTCTGATGGATAGAAAGGTAAAAAAGAAAAAAAAAAAAGAAAAAGAAAGAAAAAAGAGGAAAAAAAATGTTTGGATTGGCAGACTTCCATGCAAATATAATGGAAACCAAATAAATGTTAAAGAATCCCTTTGCGTTAATTTACAGATTATGCTCCACAGATTCACACTAAACACTGTACCTTTAATGGCAATTTTGATTATACATTTCTAGCTGATTTCCAGGCATTTAAAAGCTAGCTTAAGGGCCATCTAGAAGGCATGATTTCTTTTCTTACCACAAAATGCTAACGCTTCTTTATCATTCTGTATTCAGCCATGAACTCAGCTGCACAAGCCAAATGTAAAGATTTTATGGGCCAATCTATCATGTGAGTTCGTGAACAAGAATATAAGCCTATTCATGCAGACACTAAGGGTGATTTCCACTTTTATGAATGAAAAAGAACCCTGCATAAACATTCTTTATTTAAAGTTTTAAATGAAGAAAGATGCAAAACAAAATGGGAGCATTTTGTTTTCTATGTCAATATCCTATAAGAGTGGCAAAGTAAGGGATCTGGCTCACATGATTCCCAAGACAGCAGTATCTCCTTTGCATTAAGTACATAAATGAGATTTATGGCCACTGACCTAATCTTAGATGCCAAAATGTACAGCGGGAACAGCTTTCTGAAAAACTTAATTTAAAATTATGGTGTTAACAAAAGCACTTTAGGAAGCAGACAACACGGCCGGCTTGTGTGCACACATGCATCTAAGAGAACTGCCTCTAGGAAGGAGCCATGGCTATTTGCATAAAGCTTTACAATACATTTCAGAGATAATTCAAATCCACAGGTTTTACTTTTTCTCCCTACCACACTGATGCTTATGGATTTCCAAATAAATGCTTATCTCCAGACAGTTGATTTTCATCACTAAAGGTCATTTAATACCAGACATTCATAGGTTCAGGTTTTGAGAAGGCTCAGGATAAAGAAAGATAAATAAACCTGTTTATTCCTTTTCTGAATTTTAAAAGCAGTTTCCTTACTCACTGAGTACTTAACTAGATTAGCACCTTGGAGAAAAGAAAAGGCTTGAGCAGCTGCACTTGTAACACTTTATTCACTAAAAGAGAGCAAGAGGGTTAGGATACTGCTAATCCACTGGTAACCACTTGGAGATTTTCCTGAACACACTGTTTTTTGACCTGAAAAAGAAAGACAGAAAAAGAAAAAAAAAAAAGGAGGAAAGCAAGAAAATAGTAAATGAAACATATACTGACAGATGTCGTTAACACTTTCTTTATATATTCCCATAAAATAGAATTCCTGGAAAAAATAACAACCTGTAGAATAAAATGTCAAGTTGAAGAAACATATGCCTTCCCTTATCATTGGATTTTAACAAGTGAACTATGCATAGTTAGAGGGGGTAAGCATAATGTAAAAAATGTTTCTCAAATGACTTAAAATTTTTTTATTTTTAAATACAGATTTGAAGCACTGAAGTGTACAGTTCAGATCCACCTACATATATCATCTCCCTGAAACAGATAAATTAGGCCACCATGTTACAAGTCCACAGGGCTAAAAAGATTTTCAAACATATCACTGAAATTTTGAAATTAAAATGCAGGGTTCAAAAGAACATTGGATTATGTAAATTATCTGAATATTCAATTCTAAATTCCTGTCTTAGTTTAGATTGTCCCAGAAGAGCATCCAAAAAATGAACTTGGCTATAGGTAATTTCCTTGGGAGGTAAATCCCAGGAAGCAGAGTGGGTTAGCATGGGGATTGAGACAGGGAGAGAAAAACCAATAACACTATTGAGTTCATTAATGATCTGGGCAACCAAGAATCAGTTCTACTGGGGATTCTCTGAGGAAATCTGTCGAATGTGCCTCAAAATTGTTCATCTGAAGGATGTCAGGCTGGTGCCTTTATTCACAATATCCTCTTTCCCATTAGATAAGGGCTACTGTGGATGGCAGTAACTCCCTGACCTTTTCAAGCTTCGCTGGCATAAGGGCTGAATAAGGTCCCTTGGCTTCAGACAAAGCCCCAGGCAGGGCCAATGGAGAACTATACACAGCTCAAGCTTCTCGTAGGACACTGTTGGTGTGCCTAGAACTAGCCAATATTGTTATAGTTGGGATCAGAGGTGAGGTGACAGCATGTGACAAGGGCATCAAACACATGTACCTGAGATGCTAGATCACATACAAAAGCTTTGAATCAGCTCACGGATACAGATTAGTAAGACTCTTCATAACTCAAAGTTTTTGCTTTCATTATTATACCCAAACCTTAAAAGGCTGAAATAATCTAATTTATAAAATTAATTTATGTGTTCATGTAACCAATCCAATTTCCTTTCGGATTAACGTGTGTGTGTGTGTGTGTGTGTGTGTGTGTGTGTGTAACCTGGGTAATTCAATCAGTTAAGCATCTGACTCTTGGTTTCAGCTCAGGTCATGATCTCAGGGTTATAAGATTAAGCCACGTCTCAGGCATAGAGTCTCCTTGAGATTCTGTGCCTTTGCTCCTCCCCCACCTTGTGCACTCTCTCTCTCTCAAATAAATAAATAAGTAAATCCTTAAGCTGGGCAAAAGGATCAATTAGAAACTTAAAAAGAGGAAAGAGAAGGAGCCAATGATACTAAAGGAGAGAAAGAAAAAGTATTTATGGCAGGTATTTATGACAACTAATTTTCACATTGTATCAGCCGTACAAAATAATTTAAATGAAAATTAATGTGATTTGATTGTTTTTACTTAAAAAAACTCAATAAAGAACATTCTGGTTTGGATTAATTTTGCACTTTTCAAATGGTTGTGTCAGCATCATGAACACATTGTCTTAACTGTGCTTTTTTTTAGAAGACCATGTATCATGGTGGTTAAAATTGCTTAGGCTTTGAGGTCAGATACTTATGTTCGAATTCTCACTCTATAGTTTACCAGCTGAGCAAAATGGTGACAGTGATAGTTAAATTATGGTGACAGTTAAATTATATATTAGAATATATATATAGAGAGAGATAGATATAGTTATCTACATATAGATATCTCTATATATCTCCTCCAGAAAATTGTCCAACTCATAATAACTCTCAGTAACAGTGGCTATTATTATTATTATTGTAAATAGTCTGCAAAAATTAGGGGGTAAAAAGTTAGAACAGCAAGTTTGTAATTATATGTGCATTCATATAATATTATACTACAAAGCAATAAAGGAGAAAAAGAGTTTCTGAGTAAAACACAGATTCACTCTTTTGTAGAAGGTGAGTCAATGATTTCCAAGGAGAAGTGGAGTTTTGCTTCGGTCTTTTTCCTCTATTAGAGTGAGGATGTTGTCCTCATTACAGTTCAGCTCACATGAGCAGTTATGCATAAACAGCTTGCCTCAGGATGCCAAATGCTAAGAAAAAAAAGATTAGTGAGCAGAATAAGAAATGATGAATCAGGAAGCTTTAAAAAAAGCTGAAATTGGATAGGTAAGTATAATTTACATTTACTCAAGATAAAACGAAGAGGAAAAGCAAAGAGTTTAGGAAAATGCAATATATGAGAATGGCAAACAAATCGATATTGGTGACACTAGATGGTCGGTGACTGGTGGAGAATAAAGAAATGTTACTACAGGCACACAAATACTTAGTGTAGCACAATCATACAAAGCAGCAAAAGTGTTATATGACAATAGTGTAGAGTTGTGAACTGTGTAAGGGCAAGGGAAAATATATAGCTGTTAAAAACAGAAGACAAAAAGTAAGAGTGCATCAGTAAAATATCTTTAAAAATTAAAAAATTCCAGTAGAAGAAAAGGCTGATCATGTAGTATCAGGCCAGCATTAGAAACTGGTATGTTCAATGGAATATTACTCAGGCATCAGAAAGGATGTATACCCATCATTTGCATCGACAAGTATGCAACTGGCGGGGATTATGCTAAGTGAAATAAGTCAAACAGAAAAAGACAATTATCATATGGTTTCACTCATACGTGGAATATAAGGAATAGCACAGAGGACCATAGGGAAAAGGAGGGAAAACTGAAGGGGGGCGAAATCAGAGAGGGAGACGAACCATGAGAGACTGGACTCTGGAAAACAAACTGATGGTTTCAGAGGGGAGGGGGTTGGGGGAACGGGTAATCAGGTGGTGGGTATTAAGGAAGGCACATGATGTGATGAGCACTGGGTGTTATTCACAAATAATGAATTGCTGAACACTACATCAAAAACTAATGATGTACTATATGGGGGCTAATATAACAATACACATTATTAACATAACAAAAATAGCAAAAAAAAGAGAAACTTGTATGTTAGCACCCGTTAATAAGTGAGTTCAGTTAAATAAGTACATAAACATTGTGTAAAATAGGACAAAGTAGTATAAATGAACACAAAGTACTGGGCATACCTGTAAGAAACTAAATTTACATTCAATCTGGGTTAAATGTGCTACTGCACACTGCCATAATGGATAAGCTACCATAGGGATCTAATGAGCATCAAATAGACAGTAGATACCCATTTTTAGTTCTTCAAAGTCCTCTAGTTTTAAAAGTGGAATACAGAAGGATACTTACTTGAGATTCTGTAATTTTAGCTTTAAAAGAAACATCAGTTTTTAAAAGATAAAAACTATTTTATTTTTTTCCTCCAAGATTTTATTTAAATTCAAATTAGTTAACATATAGTGTAGCATTAGTATCAGGAGTAAAATCTAGTGATTCATCACTTAAAACACCCAGTGCTCATCACAAGTGCCTCCTTAATACCCATCACCATTTTAGCCCGTCCCCCCCGCCCACCTTCCCTCCAGCAACCCTCAGTTTGTTCTCTATAGTTAAATTAAGTTTATTTTAAATAAAAACTTTCATCTATTAACCCCAAAAGATGATTGGATTTATAATAAAGTTTGGTTTAAAGTAGATAGACACATACAAAGTATATGTGAAAGGTAAATTTGTGCATCACAAGGGAAAATAAAGTTTATTTCCCCCAGTTATTCAAATTGGTTTCCAAGTAGTTTCTTAAACTGGGCTTTTATATCAAAACACAATGTTCTTATTACATGGGTTTTCATAATGTGAACTTGAGAAGAAGTTAAATGTTTTCCTATAAAACTAACCAATATATTTTAGAGAAGTCAAAGATGATTAATTTGTGCTCATCAGGTCTGTTTTTCTCAGTAACACTAAATGGAGTTTCAGTAATTCATGGGTTATCTGATTCCCTTCCTTTGGATACAGTCAAATGAGAATGCTACTCAGACTAGTATTCCTGCTACTCAGTTTTAACACATCAACTCAAGGCTAATTTTTTCATCTATACTTTCATCCACTTCTCTTTATCTTTACTGTGATTATGTTGAAGGGAATCCCAGATCTCATAGCATTTCATCTGTATATATTTCAGTAAGTTGATAGAGAACTCATTCTTTTCTTTTTTTAAATACAACCATAATACAATTATCCACCTAAAAAAGTAATTCCTTAATATCAACTACCTTGTTGATAGTCACCTCAAAATTTGATGAACTATAACAATATGTAAGATATCTTAGCAGATAGTACAATAAATGGCCAAAGCAAAATCCAAATACCTAATCTGAAAAATGTGCCTTGGTTTTTAAAACATTTGGTGGGGTGCCTGGGTGGCTCAGTGGGTTAAGCCTCTGCCTTCAGTTCAGGTCATGATCTCAGGGTCCTGGGATAGCACCCCACATCGAGCCCCACATTGGGATCTCTGCTCGGCAGGGAGCCTGCTTCCTCCCCGCCCCCGCCTGCCTCTCTGCCTACTTGTGATCTCACTTTCTCTCTCTCAAATAAATAAAATCTTTAAAAAAACACATTTGGTAATTAATTGCATGTTGTTCTAAGATGAACTATTAACAGGTAAAGTTCTTAATTATCCAATATTATTTAAAATCTCCATTAAGCAATGTAGAAGGATTTTGACTTTAAAATTCCATACTCACCAGTGAGTAAAAGTGTGTTTGTTCAATTTGTTCTGTGAACAGTCACCCTATCTTGTATTTACACATACACAAAAAATAAAGAGATGTACTTCCATGCCTGTAACACAAAAGTGCATGAGGCCTTTGTGGTTATACTGCTACCTTATTTTCTATTACATACTACTTCATGTTCTAATAACTAATTTATCTATGGTGACAATGAATAGGTAGGGCTCTAGACTACTGTAAAAGATGGCTTTTAAATCAATCATCCTTTGACAAATTTAAAGAGCTGACCAATTCACTTCAAATTAATTCAATAAATATTGAGTGTCTACTAAATACCTCTGTGATATTATGTGTACTGTGATGTTAGCAGTCACTGAGAGAAATGATCTCCTCTCTCATCAAGCTTTAATCTAGTATAATAGAAAAACTGTAAAAATATCCCAAAGCAATAAATGCCCACGTAATCTATTTCTAATATTTAGGAAATGTGATATTTAAAACAATCTCTAGGAACATTGTTTCTCATGTGGAAAATATGATTTTATTAAGAAAAAATGAATGAGGAGAAGCAGAAGGCTTTACATATAAAAGGCTACTCAATTATAATTAATGGGACTAAACTGATTAATTTAGGATTTTTCTCTGGATAAGGCATTCATTACTTTTCATGTTTAACTGTTAGCTGTGTTTAAAGCGGGAGAGATAATTTATAATTAAACCTGAAGTAATCAATTAAGGTAAGTCTGAAACATTAAGTCAGTGTTTTATTATTAGATACCATTTTTCCCCCAGCAGTTTATGATTATCACTGATGATTAAGGGAAGCCAGACTAGCAAGAAAAAGGATTGGGGGGGACATACACTAAAAAGTTCAAAGAGAAAATGTAATTGCCAATCCTAAATCCATTTGAAAATGGTCTTTGTCTTTAGAAAGAATATTTGTTCCAAGCTGAAAGTGCCATTATATGCAATGGAATGGAACCATAGTTTATAATTGGGATTGAGTCAAAAGCATAAACCAGAAACTCCATAAATACTTAACCTGAATACAGAAAGAAAGTCTCCAGTTAAATGAAAGCTGTACACTTGAAAGTTCGCAGGAGACTCAATTACTATCCCTCATTCTTTTAGTAAATACAATTCAGGAAGGGCTTAAAAGGAAGTTTAAAAAAGTTTAGATTCCCAAAGGATTTATATTCTCTTCTTAGATAATCCACTTATTTAAGCGAATAAATGACCAAGTGATAGATATCAAACTGAATCAGCAAAAAGAAGCAATTTAATAGTATATGATATAATATATTGTAAAATATTTCCTACATGTGTATCTTGGTTGAAATTATAAACAAAACAAAAAAATAGGTTATCAGAGTCCGTAATTTTGTTCTGAACTTTAGTTATAATAAAAAAGATAGAAAATTCTTTATTTACATATTGTTGCAGTTAAAGAATGTGCAAAAAACATAAGCAGATACCAGTTTCTACTTTATTTCAAACTGAACTTGAACTATCTTTGGACTTAATCCAAGGAAATTACTTTTTTTTTTATTTAAGCTTTTTTAATTTAAACATATAATGTAACCCCCCCACCCTCTCCCAACCCCTCTCCCTCCCACCCCCTTCAGTTTGTTTTATGACATTAAGAGTCTCTTTTGGTTTGTCTCCCTCCCGATCCCATCTTGTTTCATTTTTTCTTTTCCTACCACCTTAACCCCCACCCCCGTTGCATCTCCACTTCCTCATATCAGGGAGATCATGTGATAGTTGTCTTTCTCCAGTTGACTTATTTCGCTAAGCATAATACACTCTAGTTCCATCCATGTCGTCGCAGATGGTAAGATTTCATTTCTTTTGATGGCTGCATAGTATTCCATTATATATATATACCACCTCTGCTTTATCCATTCATCTGTTGATGGACATCTAGGTTCTTTCCATAACTTGGCTATTGTGGACATTGCTGCTATAAACATTCGGGTACACATGCCCCTTTGGATCACTACGTTTGTATCTTTAGGGTAAATACCCAGTAGTGCAATTGCTGGGTCATAAGGTAGCTCTATTTTCAATTTTTTGAGGAACCTCCATGCTGTTTTCCAGAGTGGTTGCACCAGCTTGCATTCCCACCAACAGTGTAGGAGGGTTCCCCTTTCTCCACATCCTCGCCAGCATCTGTCATTTCCTGACTTGTTCATTTTAGCCATTCTGACTGGTGTGAGGTGGTATCTCATTGTGGTTTTGATTTGTATTTCCCTGATGCCCAGTGATGTGGAGCACTTTTTCATGTGTCTGTTGGCCATCTGGATGTCTTCTTTGCAGAAATGTCTGTGCATGTCCTCTGCCCATTTCTTGATTGGATTATTTGTTCTTTGGGTGTTGAGTTTGCTAAGCTCTTTGTAGATTTTGGATACTAGCCCTTTATCTGATATGTCGTTTGCAAATCTTCTCCCATTCTGTCAGTTGTCTTTTGGTTTTGTTGACTGTTTCCTTTGCTGTGTAAAAGCTTTTGATCTTGATGAAGTCCCAATAGTTCATTTTTTCCCTTGCTTCCCTTACCTTTGGCATTGTTCCTAGGAAGAAGTTGCTGCAGCTGAGGTCAAAGAGGTTGCTGCCTGTGTTCTCCTCAAGGATTTTGATGGATTCCTTACTCACGTTGAGGTCCTTCATCCATTTTGAGTCTATTTTCATGCGTGGTGTAAGGAAATGGTCCAATTTCATTTTTCTGCATATGGCTGTCCAATTTTCCCAACACCATTTGTTGAAGAGGCTGTCTTTTTTTCCATTGGATATTCTTTCCTGCTTTGTTGAAGATTAGTTGACCATAGAGTTGAGGGTCTATTTCTGGGCTCGCTATTCTGTTCCATTGATCTATGTGTCTGTTTTTGTGCCAGTACCATACTGTCTTGATGATGACAGCTTTGTAGTAGAGCTTGAAGTCTGGAATTGTGATGCCACCAACTTTGGCTTTCTTTTTCAATATTCCTTTGGCTATTCGAGGTCTTTTCTGGTTCCATATAAATTTTAGGATTATTTGTTCCATTTCTTTGAAAAAATTGGATGGGATTTTGATAGGCATTGCATTAAATGTGTAGATAGCTTTAGGTAGCATAGACATTTTCACAATATTTATTATTCCAATCCAGGAGCATGGAACATTTTTCCATTTCTTTGTGTCTTCCTCAATTTCTTTCATGAGTACTTTATAGTTTTCTGAGTATAGATTCTTTGCCTCTTTGGTTAGGTTTATTCCTAGGTATCTTATGGTTTTGGGTGTAATTGTAAATGGGATTGACTCCTTAATTTCTCTTTCTTCTGTCTTGTTGTTGGTGTAAAGAAATGCAACTGATTTCTGTGCATTGATATTATATCCTGACACTTAACTGAGTTCCTGTACAAGCTCTAGCAGTTTTGGAGTGGAGCGTTTTGGGTTTTCCACATATAGTATCATATCATCTGCAAAGAGCGATAGTTTGACTTCTTCTTTGCCGATTTGGATGCCTTTAATTTCTTTTTGTTGTCTGATTGCTGAGGCTAGGACTTCTAATACTATGTTGAATAGCAGTGGTGATAGCAGACATCCCTGCCGTGTTCCTGACCTTAACGGAAAAGCTCTCAGTTTTTCTTCATTGAGAATGATACTTGCAGTGGGTTTTTCATAGATGGCTTTGATAATATTGAGGTATGTGCCTTCTATCCCTACACTTTGAAGAGTTTTGATTAGGAAGGGATGTTGCACTTTATCAAATGCTTTTTCAGCATCTATTGAGAGTATCATATGGTTCTTGTTCTTTCTTTTGTTAATGTATTGCATCACATTGATTGATTTGCGGATGTTGAACCAACCCTGCTGCCCTGGAATAAATCCCACTTGGTCGTGGTGAATAATCCTTTTAATGTTCTGTTGGATCCTATTGGCTAGTATTTTGGTGAGAATTTTCGCATCTGTGTTCATCAGGGATAGTGGTCTGTAATTCTCTTTTTTGATGGGATCCTTGTCTGGTTTGGGGATCAAGGTGATACTGGCCTCATAAAATAAGTTTGGAAGTTTTCCTTCCATTTCTATTTTTTGGAACAGTTTCAGGAGAATAGGAATTAATTCTTCTTTAAATGTTTGGTAGAATTCCCCTGGGAAGCCATCTGGCCCTGGGCTTTTGTTTGTTGGGAGATTTTTGATGACTGTTTCAATCTCCTTACTGGTTATGGGCCTATTCAGGTTTTCTATTTCTTCCTGGTTCAGTTTTGGCAGTTTATATGTCTCTAGGAAAGCATCCATTTCTTCCAGACTGTCAAATTTGTTGGCATAGAGTTGCTCATAATATGTTCTTATGATTGTTTTATTTCTTTGTTGTTGGTTGTGATCTCTCCTCTTTCATTCATGATTTTATTTATTTGGGTCCTTTCTCTTTTCTTTTGGATAAGTCTGGCCAGGGGTTTATCAATCTTATTAATTCTTTCAAAGAACCAGCTCCTAGTTTCATTGATTTGTTCTATTGTTTTTTTGGTTTCTATTTCATTGATTTCTGCTTTGATCTTTATTTCTTCTCCTTCTGGGTTTAGGCTTTCTTTGTTGTTCTTTCTTGAGCTCCTTTAGGTGTAGGGTTAGGTTGTGTATTTGAGACCTTTCCTGTTTCTTGAGATAGGCTTGTATCGCTATATATTTTCCTCTCAGGACTGCCTTTGCTGTGTCCCACAGATTTTGGACCGTTGTGTTTTCATTATCATTTGTTTCCATGGTTTTTTTCAATTCTTCTTTAATTTCCTAGTTGACCCATTCATTCTTTAGAAGGATGCTGTTGAGTCTCCATGTATTTGTGCTCTTTCCAAATTTCCTCTTGTGATTGAGTTCTAGTTTCAGAGCATTGTGGTCTGAAAATATGCAGGGAATGATCCCAATCTTTTGATACCTGTTGAGACCTGATTTATGACCCAGGATGTGATCTATTCTGGAGAATGTTCCATGGGCACTAGAGAAGAATGTGTATTCTGTTGCTTTGGGATGGAATGTTCTGAATATATCTGTGATGTCCATCTGGTCCAGTGTGTCATTTAAGACCTTTATTTCCTTGTTGATCTTTTGCTTGGATGATCTGTCCATTTCAGTGAGGGGTGTGTTAAAGTCTCCTACTATTATTGTATTCTTGTCAATGTGTTTCTTTGATTTTGTTATTAATTGGTTTATATAGTTGGCTGCTTCCATGTTAGGGGCATATATATTTAAAATTGTTAGATCTTCTTGTTGGACAGACCCTTTGAGTATGATATAGTGTCCTTCCTCGTCTCTTATTATAGTCTTTGGCTTAAAATATAAATGATCTGATATAAGGATTGCCACCCCAGCTTTCTTCTGATGTCCATTAGCATGGTAAATTGTTTTCCACCCTCTCACTTTCAATCTGGAGGTGTCTTCAGGTCTAAAATGAGTTTCTTGTAGGCAGCATATGGATGGGTTTTGTTTTTTTATCCATTCTGAAACCCTGTGTCTTTTGATTGGGGCATTTGGCCCATTTGCGTTCAGGGTAACTATTGAGAGATATGAATTTAGTGCCATTGTATTGCCTGTAAGGTGACTGTTACTGTATATTGTCTCTGTTCCTTTCTGATAATACCTTTAGGGTCTCTCTTTGCTTAGAGGACCCCTTTCAATATTTCCTGTAGAGCTGGTTTGGTGTTTACAAATTCTTTCAGTTTTTGTTTGTCCTGGAAGCTTTTTATCTCTCCTTCTATTTTCAATGATAACCTAGCTGGATATAGTATTCTTGGCTGCATGTTTTTCTCATTTAGTGCTCTGAATATATCATGCCAGTTCTTTCTGACCTGCCAGGTCTCTGTGGATAAGTCTGCTGCCCATCTAATATTTTTACCATTGTATGTTACAGACTTCTTGTCCCGGGCTGCTTTCAGGATTTTCTCTTTGTTGCTAAGACTTGTAAATTTTACTATTAGATGGTGGGGTGTGGACTGATTCTTATTCATTTTGAGGGGTGTTCTCTGTACCTCCTGGATTTTGATGCTTGTTCCCCTTGCTATATTAGGGAAATTCTCTACAATAATCCTCTCCAGTATACCTTCTGCTCCTATTTCTCTTTCTTCTTCTTCTGGAATCCCAATTATTCTAATGTTGTTTCATCTTATGGTATCACTTATCTCTCGAATTCTCCCCTCATGGTCCAGTAGTTGTTTGTCTCTCTTTTGCTCAGCTTCTTTATTCTCTGTCATTTGGTCTTCTATATCACTAATTCTTTCTTCTGCCTCATTTATTCTAGCAGTAAGAATCTCCATTTTTGATTGCACCTCATTAATAGCTTTTTTGATTTCAACTTGATTAGATTTTAGTTCTTTTATTTCTCCAGAAAGGGCTTTTATTTCTCCTGACAGGGTTTCTCTAATATCTTCCATGCCTTTTTCGAGCCCGGCTAGAACCTTGAGAATCGTCGTCCTGAATTCCAGATCTGACATATTACCAATGTCTCTATTGATTAGGTCTCTAGCCTTCAGTCCTGCCTCCTGTTCTTTTTTTTGTGGTGAGTTTTTCCGCTTTGTCATTTTGTCCAGGTAAGAATCCGCTGTTCTCCTTGTTAAGTGAACTTGGTCTTGGCTGGATTTCTTGTTGATCTTCTGGGGGAGAGGCCTGTTGTAGTGATTCTCAAGTGTCTCTGCCCCAGGCGGAATTGCACCGCCCTTGCCAGGGGCCGGGCTAAGTAATCCTCTCGGGTTCACTTTCGGGAGCTTTTGTTCCCTGATCGCTTTCCGTAGAGTTCCGGAGGACGGGAATGAAAATGGCGGCCTCCCAATCTCCGGTTCAGAGGAGCCAAGAGCTAGGGGCCCCAGTCTTCAGTGCACCTTCAGAGAAAAGCATTTAATCACTCCTGTCTCCCCAGCCTCCAGCCGCGCTTGGAGAAAATTGTGCGTAATCAGTCCCGTCTCACTGGCTTCTGGGAGCGCTCCGAGCTCACCCAGCCTGTGACCAAGCGTCTCTGTCTCTGGCAGAGTCCCACCTGGAGTCTCCAAACCCCGTAGATCCCTGAGCTCTCCCGGGCCGGAGTCTCCCCGGATCTTGTGGGGACCCCTTGCACAGAGCACCGGCCCGTGTCACAGACCACGGCTCTAGGAAACCTTGGCTCTGTTTCCATAGCTGGCTTCCCCGCTCTAATATCTGTGAGCTCTGCGACACTCAGACACCCCCGATCTTTCTGTGACCCTGTGGGACCTGAGTCCACGCTGTCCCCGCGAGGTCTTCACCCCAGTTTAGCCTCTGGAGTGATGTCCCTCCCTGGAGCAGACTTTTAAAAGTCCTGATTTTGTGCTCCGTTTTTCCGCCACTTCCCGGGAGTCGGCCCCTCCCCCTGGGGTCCATCTTCCCATCACGTTGGATTCACTTCTCCGCTGGTCCTACCTTTTAGAAAGTGGTCGATTTTCTGTTTCTAGAATTGTTGTTTTTCTTCTCTTCGATCTCCTGTTGGATTCGTAGGTGTTCGGAAAGGTTTGATAAGCTATCTAGCTGATCTCCTGCTGCCTGATATCGTCTCAGCCTGCTACTTCTCCGCCATCTTGACTCCTCCCAAGTGTCAGGAAATTACTTTTAAAACAATTAAGAATCTTATTTTAAAGAGACCTTTATCCTTCCCCCTTGGTTAAACTATTAAAAAATACACTAGAAATGTAATGTATAATAAATAGGATGACTATGGCTAAGACTGCTGTATGATATATGGGAATGTTGTTAAAGAGTAAATCCTAAGAGTTCTCATCATGAAGAGAAAATTTTTCCCTTTCTGTTTTCTTTTCTTTTCATTGTATCTATGAAAAGATGGATATCAGCTGGATTTATTTTGGAGATCATTTCACTCTATATGTGAATGAAACTGTCATGATGGTTTGTACACCTTAAACCTATACTGTGCTGTAAGTTGAATATTTTTCAATAAAAAGTTTTTATATGTTTGGGTTGGCTCGACAATTCAACAACTTACACGTGTATATTAAAGGTTCAACAGGGACTGTCAAATATATAGCTGCAAAGTATCATATTAGTGTTTGCTCAATAAGGATAGAATTTTTGATGTAATGTGGTACCTGACATGCTACTAACATTCATTGTGAAAACACTATCACTTAAATAACATAATGATATAATAAACATTTTTATGATTACAGTAGCCATTTTAATTAATAGATATTAAATATTAATATTGTTTAATAATAATGGCATTATTGAATATTAGCTATTTTATAATATTTCAGACTGATGTGTTTTGGTGAGGTGTTGCATTAATCATCAATTCTTGTTGAGACCTTTTTTCTATTCTGTCTGCAACTATTTTATTGTTTCCAAGAGTTTCAATTCCTAATCCCACTTTTAATAAATTGAAAAGGCCAAATATAACAATAAGATTACACTGAAAAAATTCTTTTTTTTTAAAAAAGATTTTATTTATTTATTTGACACAGAGAGAGATCACAAGTAGGCAGAGAGGCAGGCAGAGAGAGAGGGAGAAGGAGGCTCCCTGCTGAGCAGAGAGCCCGATGCGGGACTCCATCCCAGAACCCTGGGACCATGACCTGAGCTGAAGGCAGAGGCTTAACCCTCTGAGCCACCCAGTTGCCTCAAAAAAAAAAATCTTGTTTTCTCACAGGAATTCTATATTTGCAAGAAATTGGGAAGTTCCCCCACCTTTAATATGTAAGTATAATATGTAAATAAAAGGTAAGTAGATTCTGTCCTTAGATTATAAACCAAAAGGGATTATAAAAGATTATCACCTAATTTTAGCACAAATAAGAGAAATTTAGAAGAAAAAATCCTAACAAATCATTCTTAATGTTTCTTCTTGTCCTTTTTTTCACATGCATAGTTTTACATGGCTATAATCATACCACAGGCACAACTGTGTCTTTCACTGAGAGGTATGTCATAAGCAATTATCAATATTATATAAAAAACATTTTCAGTGAATGTATTCCACTAGGTTGGTGTGCTATAATTTAACTATTGCCATTAAAAAGAAAAAGGCAAGGGTGTCCATATTTAAAATGCTTAGAAGAGTATCTGGTATATACAGTTAAGTTCCGCATTAGTGTTGGCTTTTATTATTATCATTATTATTGTTATCATTGCAATTGTTCTTAAAGTACTGAGAAAATAGAACTTAAAAAGAATAAATGAGATATATATATAAAAATATATTCAAATCAAATCGATACATATATAGTTGACCTTGAACAATGAGGTTAGGGTTGCTGACCCTCTGTGCAGTTGAAAATCTGCATATAAATTTTCTTCATTTTCCAAATTTTTATTTTAATTCCAGACAGATGACACACAGTATTATAGTAGTTTCAGGCACAGAATTAGTGATTCATCACTTACATACAACAACCAGTGTTTATCACAATAAGTGCCCTCCTTAATTTTTTTTAAGTAGGCTCCACACCCAAAGTGGGGCTTGAACCCATGATCTTGAGATCAAGGACCATATGCTCTACCAATTGAGCCAGCTAGGTGCCCTTCTTAACCCCCATCGCCTATTTCACCCATCTCCCTACCTAGCCCCCCTTTGGTAATCCTCAGTTTGTTCTCTATAGTTGAGTCTATTTCTATATCTGGTTTGCCTCTCTTCCCCATCATGTTTATTTGCTTTGTTTCTTAAATTTTACATATGAGTGAAATCATATGTTATGTGTCTTTCTCTGACTGACTTATTTTGCATATAACTTTTGACTCCCTAAAAACTTAACTACTAATAGCCCACTGCTAACCGGAACCCTTACTGATAATATAAAGTCAATTAACCCACATTTTATATATTTATTATATACTGAACTATTACAATAAAGTAGGCTAGAACAAAGAAAATGTTATTAAGAAAATCAAAAGGAAGAGTAAATACAGAGTACTGCACTGCATTAAAAAAAATCTGTATACAATAAACTCATGCAGTTCAAACCCATATTGTTCAAGGGTCATCTGTATATTCTTGTGAAATCCAAAAGAATCAACAAAAAAGATATCAGAAATAAAAAAAAAAACTTTTTAAAGTTAGAGCTATAAAATCAATTTATAAAAAAATCAGAACTTTTATGCAAACGATAACTTGTAAGTTACACAAGTGTTTACTTGTGTAAAACACAATGTAAGAAAATGATAAAGTATAGCTAATATTTAGTGACCATTGTTAAGTACCAGGCATGGTTGCAAATATCTTAAATTTATCATATTTATTCATTACCTCTTCAAAACTACCTTATTCATCAAATCTAAGACAACATCTACTGTAGGACACATAATTTCAAAGATGTTAAAGTATAGCAAAATGTGCCTTACGATCAGTAAAATTCAGTATCATCATCCCTCGTTAATTTTTTTTTATTGATTTTATTTATTTTAAGATTTTTTATTTATTTAACAGACAGAGATCACAAGTAGGCAGAGAGGCAGGCAGAGACAGAGAGAGGGGGAAGCAGGCTCCCCGCCAAGCAGAGAGCCCGATGCGGGGCTTGATCCCAGGACCCTGGGATCATGACCCGAGCGGAAGGCAGAGGCTTTAACCCACTGAGCAGAGAGAGAGAGACCACATGTGCATGAGTGGGAGGTAGGGGCAGAAGGAGAGGGAGAGAGAGAATCTCAAGCAGACTTCCCGCTGAGTGTAGTGTCTGACAGGGGGCTTGATCCCACCTGAGATCATGACCAGAGCTGAAATCAAGAGTTGGATGCTCAACTGACTGTGCCACCCAGGTGCCCCATATTATCCCTATTTTAAAGAAGGAGAAACTGGGACAAGAGAGGTTAGAAAATTTGTTCAAGGGTAGTCAACGTGAAGGTGGAAGGCAGCCTGATTCACTTTCTATTTCTGGATGCACATAAATCAAACTGTTCTCTAAATTAACCTTGAATCCAGAAACTTTACAAAACTTAGTATTAATTCTAAGAAGTTCATAGATTTGTTTTACATTTTCTATTTATACAGTCATAATCTGCAAATAATAATAGTTTTATTTCTTCCTTTCCCTAACATACATTTTATTTTTCTTGACTTCTCCACTGGTTGAAAAGAAGTGATGATTTCAGGAATCCTTATTGCGTCTTTAAACTCAAATGAAAAGATTTCATCAATTCACAATGAAATACAATGTTTGCTACATCTTTTGCAATGGTTATATGCTTTTGTCTTTGTTATTCTGTTAATATGATGAATTCATTGACTGATTTTCAGTTGTTAAATCAGCCTTGCATCTCTAGAATAACCCAGCTGGGTCATGATGAAGTATTTATCTTATATCTCAGAGGTTCAATTTGATATTTTATGAAGGATTTAAAAATCTGTGTTCATGACTGAGACTGCTTTACTATTTTTAAAATTTCTTAATAAATTTCTTAATGATCAGATTTCATTATTTCCAAGGTACATTTAAAAAAAACCTAGAATCATGAATTTAAGGTAAATATAGATTGAACATATATCAAATATCAGTAAAAATTGACCTTACCTACTGAGTAAAGCTTTTTCCAAGGGAATCTGAGAGAAGATAAACTAATGAAATGGACTCTGGAATAATACAGATAGATATGCAAAACTGGCTAATATCCTACAGGGCAATAAAATTGTAACTTTTGGGGCTATTTGTTCTACATCACAGAAATCATTCACATCCCTACTGGACAAAAATCTATATATCAATTAGTAACTTCACAGATTCTAGGCCTTAATCAGTAAATTTCAAGTGAAATAAAAGTCCCTTGCATAGAGAATTAAATATTATTGTTCAACACTCCAGAATAACACTAAAAGGACATGTTTCATCCATTCCAAAATATTTTCAACAGAAATGTCAGTTACATGTAACAGTAATCTACATTACAATAACCTCATAAAATGAGTCTCTAATATTGTTTTTTTTAAAAGTTTATATGAAATTGTAAATTTTCCCCTTACATGCTTGGAAAAATTTACAAATGAAGACATTTAGATCTGGAAATGTGCAGTTTTTAATAATTCATCGAATTTACCTAATGTATTAGATAAATAGATATTTGATATTTATTAGATAAAAAGACTATTCAGATTTGGTATATTTTTCTTGTGTCAAAGTTTTTTTCTGAAGAATTTTTCCAATTCATCTAGGTTTTCAAGTTCACTAGCATAAACTGATTGGCAATATCTTCTTTTCTCCTTTTAACATCTGAATGAACCGTAATGACATCTTCCTTTTAAGATATCTGGTAGTATTTACAGTCGACCCTTGAACAACACGGCGGGGGGTGGGGGGACTAGAAGCACCAAACCCTTGTGCATCTGAAAATCCACATATAACTTTTGACTCTCCCAAAACTTAACTACCAATAAATAGTCAATTAACAAATATTTTGTATATGTATTATGTACTGTATTCTTACAATAAAGTAAAATACAGCAAAGAAAATGTTATTAAAATCATAAGGAAGAGAAAATGCATTTACAGTACTGTGCTGTATTTATGGGGAAAAAATTCATGTTCAAGTGGACCCGTGCAGTTCAAATCTGTGTTGTTCAAGGGTCAGCTATATTGATGCCTTAGCTTTTATCTCAGTGTTGCCAGGTATTAATCAAATTTAGTTATTTCCAAGAATGAACTGTTGGCCTTGGTGATCTCTTTATTATATGTTTATGTTTTATTTAATTTCTTTTAAAAAACTTTATTATTTTTGTTTCTTTTGGTTAAATTGCTATTTTTTATCTAACTTCTTATGATGATTGCTTAGCTCATTGATATCCAGCTATCCTTCTCATCTAATATATATGTATATGTATGTGTATATATATATATTTGAAGTTATAAATTTCATTAAAAATTATTGCTTTAATGTTATTTCACAATTTTGATATGTCAAATTTTTCATTAGCAATTTGTTAAAGAAATTAAGTTCTCTCAGGATTTTCTGTGTCATGGATTACTTAGAAATTTATTGTTAGTTTCCACATATATGAAGATTTTTCAATCTCTCCTTTTAAACAATATTTATCTACTTATTTATTTGAGAGAGAGAGAGAGAGCACGCATGAGCAAGGAGGAGGGGCAGAGGGAGAGGGAGAAGCAGGCCCTCTGATGAGCAAGGAGCCCAGTGTTGGACTAGATCCCAGGACCTGGGACCAGGACCTGAGTGGAAGGCAGACACTTAACCAAATGAGCCACTCAGGCACCCCTCAATCTCTTTCTTTTTAAATTGTGGCTAATATGCAACATAAAATTTATTATCTTACCATTTTCAAATGTACAGTACAGTTCTGTTAACTATATGCATACTGTTGTGCAACAGATCTCTAGAACTTTTTCATCTTGCAACACTGATATATACTTACTATATACTCATTGAACAAATACTCACTTCCCTCTCCTCCACCAGCCTCTGGCAACCAATATTATACTTAACTGTTTCATAGAATTTGAATACCTTAGATATATCAAATAAGTGGAATCACAAAGGAATTGTCTTTTTTTGTCTTTTTGTGATTAGATTATTTCACACAGTATAACCTAAAGGTTCACCAATGTTGTTGCAGGGCTTCCTTTTTTTTTTTTTTAAGGCTGAATAATATTCCAATGTATGTATATATCACTTTTTGTTATCCATTCATCTGTCGATGAACATTTAAGTTTTGCCACATCTCAACTATTAAGAATAATGCTACAATGAGTGTGAAAGCACAAATTTCTCTTTAAGACCTTAATTTCAATTTTTTGGATAAATAACCAGAAGTAGGGTTTCTGGGTCATGTGGTAGTTCTACTTTTAATTTTTTGAGGAACCTCTGTACTATTTTAATTATATAATGGCTGCATCATTTTAGATTCCTACCAAAGGTGCACAAGTATTCCAATATAGCTACATCCTCACCACCTTTTGGTATTTCTTCTCCTTCTTTTCTTTTCTTTCTTTTTTTTTTTTAGAAAGTTGAGATCCTAATGCATGAGGAGATATCTTATTGTGGTTTTTATTTGCATATCCCTAATGATTAGTGATGCTGAACATGTTTTTATACAGCTGTTGGGCATCTGTATACCTTCTTTGGAGAGATGTATGCTTAAATCCTTTATGTTCAAGTCCTTTGCCTATTTTTAATTGGATTATTTTTGTTGTTGTGTTGCAGGAATTCTTTATATGTCCTGGATACTTATATGGTGTGCAAATATTTTCTCTCATTCTGTAAGTTGCTTTTTCACTCTTTTATTTTTTTTGCTGTGCATACTTTTTTAAGTTGGATGTAGCCCATTTGTCTATTCTTGACTTTGTTGTCTGTGCTTTTGGTGTCATATCCAAGAAATCACTGCCAAATTCAATGTCATGAAGATGTTCCCATTTTCTTTGGGGTTTTATGGTTTCAGGATTTATGTTTAAGTTATTAACCCATTTTGAATTAATTTTTGTAAATTGTGCTAGGAAAGGACCCAAATTTTATTCTTTTGTATGTGGATATACTATTTTTTCAACACCATTTGTTGAAAATAGTATGCCTTCCCTATAGTGTAGCCTTGGTAGTCTTGTTGAAGACATCTGACCATATATGAAGGTTTATCTCTGGGCTCTTCATTCTGTTCTATTGATCTACATGTCTGTCTTTATGTTGGTATCATACTGTTTTAATTGCTATAGGTTTGCAATATTTTTTAAAATTAGTAAATGTACATCTTTTTTTTCTTTTTTTCAATAGTATCTGGGCTATTTGCGGTCCTCTGAGATTGCATATGAATTTTAGGTCTTTTCTATTTCCACAAAATAATAATTAAAAAAGCAATTGGGATTTTAATAGGGATTGCATTAAATTTGTGGATTGCTCTGGGTAGTGTGGATAATTTGACAATATTAAGTCCTCCAACCTTGAACCTTGGACTTGAACATGGACTATCTTACCATTTGTTTGTGTCTTCTTTAATTTTCTTTTAAACATTTTTGGGTAGTTTTTAGTGTATGTCATTCATCTCCTTGGTTAATTTTATTCCTAAGTACTTTATTATTTCTGAGGCGACTGTAAATAGAACTGTTTTCTTAATTTCCTTTTCAGATTATTGTTTGCGTTTAGACATACAACTGGCTTTTGTGTGTTATAACTGGTTTTGTATCTCAAAACTCTGCTGAGTTCATTTATTAGTTCTAACAATTTTTTTGAGTGAAATCCTTAAGGTTTTCTACATACCAGATCATGTCATCAGCCAACAGAGAAAGTTTTACTTCTTCCTTGCTGATTTGGATGTCTTTTTTTTTCCTTATTTGCTCTTCTAGAACTTCTAGTACTATGTTGACCAGAAATGGTGAGAGACAGTCTTTAGTTTTATAAGGGGAAGAATATTCAGTTTTTCACCATTGAGGATAATGACAGTTTATGGGCTTTCATTTATGGTTTTTATTATGTTGAAGTAATTTCATTCTAATTTTAGTTTGTTGAGTGTTTTCATTATGAAAAGATGTTGAATTTTTCCGTATCAATTGAGTAAAGTAGTTACTGTCTTTTAATGTGATATATTGTTTGATTTCCATATGCTGAACATCTTTGCACTACATGAATAAATCTCACTTGGTCATAGCATATAATTTTTTTAAATGTATTGTGGAGTTCAGTTTGCTTGTATTTTGTTGAGGATTTTTGTGTCACTATTCATCAGAGATACCAGACTATAGTTTTCTTTTCTTGCAGTATCTTAGCCTGGTTTTATGCCAGCTGAATAAGATGACTTTGAAAGTGTTCCCTCCTCTTCACTTTTTTGGAAGAGTTTAGGAAATCATGTTAATTCTTTAAATGGTAGAATTTTTAGTGAAGCCATCTGGTTTAGGGCTTTTCTTTGTGGGGAAGTTTTGATTATTGATTTAATCTCCCTACCATACAGTTCTGCCCAGATTTAAAATCTCATCATGATTTTATATTGATAGGTTGTCTTTTTCTAAGAGTTTTATCCATTTCTTGTAGGTTATCCAATTTGTTGGCATATAATTGTTTATAGTAGTCTCTTATGATTCTATTTCTGCTATACTTATCTTTGTTATTTTTTATTTTTGTTAGGTCTTCTATTTTTCTTAGTCTACCTAAAGGTTTGTCAATTTTGTTGATCTTAAAAAAAAACTTCTTTAGTTTCATGGTTTTTTTTCCTATTCTTTCATTTATTACTGCTTTATTCTTTGTTATTTCCTTTCCTTCTTTTGGTTTAGTGTGTTCTTTTTCTAATTCTTCGAAGTATAAAGTTAAGTTGTTTATTTGATAGCTCTTCTTTTGTTTTTAATGTATCTGTTCTTTTCTAAATTTCCCTTTTGGTACTGCTTTTCCTGTATCCTATAAGATTTGGTATGGTTTTTGTTGTATATTTGTCTTAAGGTATTTTCTGATTTCTTGTGATTATTTTTCTTTGACCCATTGATCAGTCAGAAGTGTAATTTTTGACAAATTTGTAAATTTTCTAGTTTTCCTTTTGCTATTGATTTCTAGTTTCATTTCACTGTAACTGGAAAAGATACTTGATATGATTTTAATTTTTCAAAATTTACTAAGACTTGTTTTGTGATCTAACAAGTGATCTATCCTGGAGAATGTTTCTTTATTTTAATTAATTAATTTTTTTTTTAAGATTTTTAAAAATTTTTTTATAAACATATAATGTAACCCCACCACCCTCTCCCAACACCCCTCCCCCCACCCCCCTCAGTTTGTTTTATGACATTGTCTCTTTTGGTTTGTCTCCCTCCTGGAGAATGTTTCTTGTGTGCTTGAGAAGAATGTGTACTCTGCTGTTTTTGGGTAGAGTGATATTTTTATGTCTATTAGGTCCAGTTAGTCTATGGTATTGTCCAAGTCCTCTGGTTCTTTGCTGATCTCTGAACTGGTTGATCTATACATTATTGAAAGAGGGGTATCAAAATCTCTACCATTATGGTGTTACTGTCTATTTCTCACATCAGTTATCTCAGTATTTGCTGTATATATTTGGGTACTCTGCTATTAGGTGCATATTTATTTATTACTATGCCTTCCTTGTTAATTGACTTTTTTTTATCATCACATAACTTCTTTGTCTCTTGTGACAATTTCTGACTTAAATCTATTTTATATATATAATATATAATATATTAATATATAAATTATTATACAATTGTATATAATATAAAATATAATAATAATATAATAATATATAATATATATTATATATATGTGTATATATATATATGCAACACCTGATCTCTTCTGGTTATTATTTTCATGGAATACTTTTTTCCATCCTTTAATATCCAGTTTATGTATGTCCTTATATATAAAGTGTGTCTCTTGTAGACAGCATAGAGTTGTATTTTGTTTTTGTTTTTTAAAGATTTATCTATTTGACAGAGATCACAAGTAGGCAGAGAGGCAGGCAGGGAAGGGGGAGCAGGCTCCCTGCCGAGCAGAGAGCCCGATACGGGGCTTGATTCCAGAACCCTGGGATCATGACCCGAGCTGAAGGCAGAGGCTCAACCCACTGAGCTACCCAGGCACCCCTTGTTATTATTATTTTTAATCCATTCAGCCACTCTATGTCTTTGATTGAAGCATTTAATCCATTTACATTTAAAGCAATTACTGATAAAGCAGAATTTGCTACTATCATTTTGTTAATCATTTTTATGTCCGGTAGTTATTTTGTCATTCCTGTCTTACAGCTGTACTTGGTGTGTTTTGTTAATTTTGGGGGGATGGGGGCATGCTTTGATTGTTTTCTTACTTTTATGCATCTTCTTATAGGAATTTTCTTAGTGGTTACTATTAGAAATTACATGGTACATCTCATAGTTATTATAATCTATTTAAACTGATAACAGTATCAGTCACAAATAAAACTCTACTCATTTACATTTCCCCCTTCCATTTTATATTACCACTGTCACAAATTATCTCTTTGTATATTTTATATTCTTTAACATAGTTTTATGGTTATGGTTATTTTAAAATTTTTATTTGTAAAATTCCACACCAGAATTAAAAGTAGTTAATGTAACACCCATTACAGTTATTATAGGATTCTGTATGTATTTATTTTTATCAGAAAGTTTTACATTTTCATATGCTTTAGTGTTGCTGCCTAGGGTCCTTTTTTCTACTTTCTTCTCTCTTCAACTTAAAGAACTCCCTTTAGCAATACTTTTTTTTTTTTCCATTTTATTTTATTTTCAGTGTTCCAGCATTCATTGTTTATGCACCACACCCAGTGCTCCATGCAATACGTGCCCTCCATAATACACACCACCAGGCTCACCCAACCACCCACTCCCCTCCCCTCCAAAACCCTCAGTTTGTTTCTCAGAGTCCACAGTGTCTCATGGTTTGTCTCCCCCTGCAATTTCCCTCAACTCACTTTTCCTCTCCATCTCCCCATGTCCTCCATGTTATTCCTTATGCTCCACAAATAAGTGAAATCATATGATAATTGACTCTCTCTGCTTGACTTATTTCACTCAGCATAATCTCTGCTAGTCCCATCCATGCTGATACAAAAGTTGGGTATTCATCCTTTCTGATGGAGAGAACCAAGATGCCCTTTAGCAATACTTTTAAGGCAGACATGTCTAGCCGTAATGGACTCCCTCAGCTTTTGTTAGACTGGGAAGGTCTTTATTTCTCCTTCAATTTTCTGTATGTTTAAAGTTTTCCTTAATAAAATGTTGGGATAAAACAAAAGTGAAGTTAAGAAAAGTTTCAAATAGAAACTAAGAAAATTTATTACTAACAGACCCACACCAAAGGGCATTAAAGACCTTAACATGAATAATTATTAGCTAGAATTAAATATTTGCTTATTCCTTGAGGAAGCAATTTACAATGAAATGAACAAACCATAAACATACATCAATGAATTCTGATGAATGCCTTACTGTCATCCTGAAAGTATTCTCACTTTAATGTCTGAGGGGTATTTTTGCTGGGTACAGAATTCTAGGATGGCAGTTATTTTCATTCAGTATTACAAAATATGATTCCGTTGCTTGGGTTTCTGTTGTCCCCCCCCACCCCCCGTTTTAAAAGTTAAGTTTTATTCTAAAAGTTGCTTCTTTGAAAGTAGCCTGTTTTTAGCATATTTTAACTGTTTTCAATTTCTTTACTTTGCCTTTTGTTTCTAGCATTTTCATCATCATATGCCTAAATATGGATTTAAAATTTTTTTTTTACTTAGCTTAGGGTTCATAAAACCTCTTGAATCTGTACCATGGTGTGTTTCATCAACTTTGGAAAGTTCTCAGCCATTATCTCTTGAAATATTTTACCTTTCCCATTATCCCTTTCCTTTTTTTTCTGACATTAATTACATGTGTTCTAGACCACTTCATTGTTTCAACTTCTCTTAATCTCTAATGTTTACTTTCTATCTTTGTTTCTCACCATGTTTTCATTCTTAAGATTTTCTCTTGAACTTTTTTCTAATTTACTGAATCACTCTTTGGCTGTATCTATAGGCATCTTACAAACTCACCAACACTATCTCCCATATGACCAAAAAGTCTGGTCTTATTACTCTCAATCTGTCACCATGGAAACCCAGGATTCTCAGACTATGCTTATTCCATAAAATCTAATCCAATTTTTATGGATAGTGAGACAACTTTCTCATTGTCCCCCTTATTTTATACATTTATTTGTTTGTCTCATTCTATAAGATAAAAGCTTCATGAAGGAAATAATTTTTGGATGTTTATTTTACTACTGCACCCCTAGTGCTAGGAAACAGATGTAAGCACTCAATAAATATGTGTATTTATTGAGCAGTATTCTACTTTTCTTTTATAAGAAATCACCAAAGTGAAACTTTATAAAAACATCAGAAACTTTATTTTTAAAGCAACAATGACAATAACAATAACAAGCTGCATACAAGAGCTTAACAACTAAATAAATAGTAGGACAAAATATATAGTTCACTGGAATTTTAAAGCAGACAAGAAAATCAACTGATTGGTTATTTTTATCATCTCCCCCCAAACTGATAGGTCCACCATAGATTTTGGATTAAAAACACTTTTCCGCTGTCCAGTTTGATCCTCCTGACACAGTGGTATATTGTTGCTACTACTGAAATCCATGCATTAGGGATATAAATGATTCAAGCAGCTCTCTAAATCTGAGTGAATCTGATGCTTGATTTATTATTCTGCTCCAATGACCATTTGCAGCAGCAGTGACTTAGTAGTACCCAAGGCCGAAATATCTCTGAATCTCAAGTTATATCACTGAGGTTTGTAGAGTTAGGATTTAAAGCTTGCGAACTGCTTTGCTCCTTCTTATCAAATCATTTTTCTGCTCTTTAGCTTGAGGACAAAGGTGGGGGAGAGGGTGGGGTAGGAAAGCTGTACTGAACTCGAATGTTGGTGAGTGAAAGTCATCATTCATCTTTCTTCTTCCACTGTCCCTTCTGTAAGGAAATATTTTTGAAGTGGCATAAAGACATGGCAGCATATCTCTCTGGACAGGATCTTCATATTTATACATGTTGATATGAGTGGTGAGAGCAATTCCCATGCATAACAAACTCAAGAGGCCTGCCATCTGAATGTTTTTGGCCCTCTTTTATATGTATACTTTTTTTTTTTTTTTAAGATTTTATCATCTATTTGACAGAGAGAGAGATCACAAGTAGGCAGAGAGGCAGGCAGAGAGAGGGGGAAGCAGGCTCCCCACTGAGCAGAGAGCCCGATGTGGGGCTCGATCCCAGGACCCTGGGATCACGACCTGAGCCGAAGGCAGAGGCTTAACCCACTGAGCCACCCAGGTGCCCCTATGTATACTTTCCTCCAACATTCTCTGTGCAGACTTTACTACAGGATCAACTAGATTTCAACCCACATTGTGGGTACTGTTTTCACTTGAGTTCTATGGAAAGTTTTAAAGGGTCCTAGTATGTCTCTTTCTACTTTGACTACAAAAGTGTTGTAGAATAACATTTAAATATTTGTTTAGCACTGGAACTCATTATATCATCTCTACCTCTTGAAGTTAATTTTCTTAATCAAATATTTTAAAATTTACATGTATATACTCATTTTAAGAAGTTACAGATTACAGATTATGTAAGTATTAAGCTTTTCTGTTTTTCCTCTTAAGGCCCCTTGCCCCCAAGATAGCCAGTCTTATCACTCTGGTTATTATGTGCCCACCCTTACCATCCTCATTCAAATATAATGAATATATATGCTCCTTGACTCCATCAATATTTTTCAGAAAAACAGGATCATATCCTATACATCACTCTAGACAGACTAGTTAACTGTCACTGTAATCATGATGCTGGGAATAATGATTACCTGTAATAACTTTGATTTGAACTTAGAATTAAAATTACTCTGTAATTTGTCATTATTTGTAGTGAATTTCAAGGGGTGCTAATAATTTTTTAAACAGAGTAAGTACTCTTAGGTATGTTAGATTGAAGCAAAAAAATAAAAGCACAGAGACAGTTTAATGCTATAAAGTTTTCAAGATATTTGGTGGTATTCCTGAAATAAAGCAAAATAAAATGAAAAGAGGCAAGAATGGGTTATGAGACTATGATATCTTTAAAAGTTACAACTTCTAGGAATGTGGGCTGTTACAATCATATAAAATATATACTTGTCCCATGAGATTATTCAACAAAAATCAAAATTATGTAATAAGCGATAGTAGTCCATTAATAGAACTGGGGCTAAATGTTTGTGAAAACATTTCTTTAAAAATGCAGTGGCTTTGTCAACAATTAATTTGAAATATTATTTCTCATAAAGCTGTTTGGAAATTCTAAAACAACTATATAAGGAAGAAAAAGCTTGTGAATGGTGAAAAGTAGAAGTCTTGATTTTTCTGTTAAAGGTTATGTATTTTAATATGATCTTTTGGCTGATTTATGTAAAGCTTTGTATTTTTCATTTTCTCAAGCCTGTCACTGCAGTGATGTATGGCATATTTTAGCATCAAGTTTGCCATAAGCAATAAAGTCAAGGCCCCAAAGAAATTTTAATATATTTCCCCATTTTTAACCTGGAGCTTTCCATTATTCAGTTATTTTGTTTGAGATCCCCTGTTTAGTTGACATAAGTTTTATACTCACATAAATAACTTTATAATTTTAAAGATACAATTTAAATAGATTAATTATTGGGTAAGTTTACAGGTCATTATATGTAAAGTGAAAAGCTTAATGATAACTTAAATTTTACACTAACAACCTGTCTAAAGGTTATATTTTACATTCTAGCTTGCTTTAAGAGCATTTTTCTCTAACAAGGTAAAAGAAAAATGAACGTGAAAGTGACTTTCATTAAACAGTAGGCAACATGAAAAGGAAGCATATGTTTATAAAATTCTTTAAGAAGAAAAAATGAAGTAAGAAAATAACAATCAATTATAAACTCAAAAATATTATTCCAGAACAGCTGTTACAGAGAGTACAAAAATGAAAAAGGAACAGTCCTCAAGAAATTTACAACCTAGTGGAAATAAGTCCTTAAATGTAATAACATAAAGCTGATTAAGTTTTTATCACAAGAAAAGAAGAAACAAAGTGTTAGGACAGTTTATCTGGTATGGTTAAATGTATGAGTATTTGAGTTCAAAAAGAAAGGAAGGCAGATAAGACAGAATAACCAATGGCAAGGGAGGAGAGAAGCAGAAGGCACAGTAAGGGAGAATCCATCCAATTGTTCTGTATTACTAGAGGAAAGGATACATGTAGAGTTCCTGAGAGCAAGACTGAGAAAAGAAGTTACAGTACCATGTTATACAGTCTTCAATTAATGTCTAAATATCCTGTTTGTTTAAAAAACAATGTAGTTGTAAATACATACAGAAAAATAAATAAATAAATAAATAAATGGAATAAAACAGGGGGACAATGAAAGCAAAGAGTTCATTTAAAGAAGCTGTATGCTGTCCTAGAGTTTGGGCAAGATATGACTTTAACTAGAGAAATAGGCATGGAGATGGAATGGTGTAAAATATATATTAGAGAATTAGCATGTAAAGAATTAGACAACCAGGGACGCCTGGGTGGCTCAGTTGGTTAAGTGGCTGCCTTCGGCTCAGGTCATGATCCCAGCGTCCTGGGTTCGAGTGCCACATCGGGCTCCTTGCTCGGCGGGGAGCCTGCTTCTCCCTCTGCCTCTGCCTGCCTCTCTGTCTGCCTGTGCTCGCTCTCTCTCTCTCTCTCTAACAAATATATAAATAAAATCTTTAAAAAAAAAAAAAAAAGAATTAGACAACCAACTGAATGTCATGGTAAAGGAGACCCAGCTGTAACAGATGATGCCAATATTCTGTTCCTGGATTACTAATTGAAAACAATTGTGTTAAAGAACAAAAACAGGCAGAAGTTACACCTGTAGGGGAAAATGAGTTCAAGGCTTGTACACAATGAACTTGATACATATTGGCAGTGATGTCCAGCAGCCAGTCAGAAATAAGGAGAAAGTCAGAAATAAGCAGAAATACCAGAAAGAGAGTGACTTTAGAATTATCTGCATTGAGCTGAAAAGTAGATTGTGGGAGAAGACAAAATTCCAGAGACAGAAAATGTGGAAAAAGAAAAAAAAATGCAACCTTAAAAATAACTTGGGGTTATATACATTTGTTGAAGGTAAGAAGCAGAGGACTACTGAAGGAGACAAAAGAAATCTTGAGCCAGTAGAAGAAGTCAGAATGGTAGTGACATATAACCATTACAGGGGAATTTTTCAAGGAGACGGTGGTCAATATTACCAAGGAAAGGATTAATTAAGGGTTATAGAGTTGAGAAAAGAGCAATAGCAGTTTATCAAAGTAACTGAGGTCAAGCTAGAATGCAAATGTGTTATAGAATGGATTGAAATTAAAGGACTTTAGGGAACAGATACAGATTTTCAGAGTGATATTCAAGATACTACATTCTACATCTCACTATTATTTGGGGTGGAATGTTAATTTACTATGAATTTTAAATAGCAATGTGATTTTGATAAAGCATGTGAAAAAGTATCTGTATTTTTGTCTTCTGGCATTTATTCATCTTTCTTTTGGAAATCATACTTTGTTTTCCCTCTAGAGCATACCCTTCTCTATTACCGGGGCAAGGACAGGAGTAAAGATGGTGACTTAGCCCAACCTTTGCCCAAGCCACTGAGATGCAGTGGGATTTCTGGGAAAGAAACTCTCACTGTTTCCCTCTGGTTCCACACTAAGAATGTCACATCAAAGCTTGTCATTTGCAAAAAAACAAAAACAAAAACAAAACCCCCAAAAAAGGCCTAAAGGAGGCAACATTTAACATAAATTATAATAATGAAAACAAGTAAAATGTCTTAGCAAGACTAATGAAAGAAATCACAGAACTAACTAAATAAATGGAGAGATATTCCATGATCATGGGTAGAAAGACAATATTGTCAAGATTTCTGTTTTGTTTTTTTTTTTCTAATTTGATCTACAGCTTCAATGCAATCCTAATCAAAATTTCAGCAAGTTACAAACTGATGTTTATTTGGAAAGACTTAGAATAGTCAACAAAATATTGAAGGAAAAGAATAGTCAGAAGGTTGACATTACTGACTTCAAGACAACTATTAAGCTATGGTAATTAAGACATTGTGGTATTGGTAAAAGAACAGATGAATAGAGCAACAGAACAAAGAGTCCAGAAATAGATCCACACAAACACAGTTAACTGATCTTTGGCAAAGGAGCAAGGGAAATAATGGAGAAAAGATAGTCTTTTCAACAAATGGTAACAGAACAGCTATACTTCCACATACAAAAAAATGAATCCAGACACAATCCTTATACTTCCTTATAAAAATTAACTCAAAATGGAACACAGACTCAAATGTAAAATGTAAAACTATAAAACACCTAGAAGATAACATAAAAGAAAATCTAGATGATCTTTGGTTTAATGATCACTTTTTAGATATAATACCAAAGGCATGATATATGAATGAAATAATAATTCATTAAAATTAAAACTTCTGCTTCATAAAGGACAGTGCCAAGAAAATGAGAAGACAGCTGTAGACTGGGAGAAAATATCTGCAAAAGACATAGCTGATAAAGAACTACTATCCAAAATACACAACAAGCTCTTAAAACACAATAATAAGAAAGCAAACAACTCAATTAAAAAAATTAGCAAAGATCTGAACAAACTCACCAAAGATATGGGAATGGGCAAATAAAGCATATGAAAAGATGTTCCACATCAAATGTCATCAGGAAAACACAAATTAAAACAAGACAACGCTGCACACCTATTAGAATGGAAAAAGTCCAAAATATTAACAATACTGAAAGCTGATGAAGATGTAGAGCAACAGGAATTCTCATTCATTGACAGTGGAATATAAAATTGTACAGCCACACTGGAGGACAGTTTGGTGGTTTCTTACAAAACTAAACATATTCTTTTTTTTTTTTTTAAAGATTTTTATTTATGTATTTGACAGACAGAGATCACAAGTAGGCAGAGAAGCAGGCAGAGAGAGAGGAGGAAGCAGGCTCCCTGCTTAGCAGAGATCCAATGCGGGGCTCGATCCCAGGACCCTGAGATCATGACCTGAGCCGAAGGCAGAGGCCTTAACCCACTGAGCCACCCAGGTGCCCCCAAACTAAACATATTCTTAATCATACGATCTGACAATCACACTCCTTGGTGTTTACCCAAGGGAGATGAGGACGAAAACCTGCACATGGATATTTATTGCAGCTCTACTTATAACTGCCAAAACTTAGAAGCAACCAAGATGTTCTTTGGTAGGTGAATGAGAAGTAAACTGTGGTACATCCAGACAATGGAATACTCAACACTGAAAACTCATGAGAAGACATGGAGGAAGTTGAATGCATATTTCCTAGGTGAAAAAAGCCAGTGTGAAAAGGGCATGGCTACACATTTTCTGACTGCAATTATATGACATTCTGGAGAAGGTAAAACTATAAAGACAGTAACAAGATCATTGGTTACCAGGGGTAAGAGGAAAAGAAAGGATGAATAGGCAGAGCACTGACAATTTCCAGGGCAGTGAAACTATTTTGTATGATGCCATAATGGTGGTTATATGTCACTATACATTTGTTCAAACTCATAGAATATTCAGTATTAAGAGTAAGCAATAATGTAAACTATGTACTTCAAGTGATAAAGATGTGTCATTCATTGTTTGTGGTTTCATTGATTGTAATAAATGTTCTACTCTGGCGCCAGATGTTGATAGCAGGGAAGGCTATGCATGTGTGAGGGCTGGGGGCATATGGGAACTCTCTGTTCCTTCTGCTCAATTTTTCTGTGAATCCAAAATTGCTGTAAAAAATTAAGTCTACTCAAAATAAAGTTGTCTAAGGTCAGCACAGATAGTACCAAAACTTTGCAGGTTTTTTTTTTTTTTAAATAAGTTGGCTATTGTAAATAATGCTCCTATAAACATTGGGGTGCATGTATCCCATTGAGTTAGTATTTTTGTATTTTTTGGGTAAATACCCAGTAGTGCAATTGCTGGATTGTAGGGCAGTTCTATTTTTAACTTTTTGGGGGAACTTCCACACTGTTTTCTAGAGTGGCTACACTAGTTTGCATTCCCACCAACACTGCAACACAGTTCCCCTTTCTCCACATCCTCACCAACATCTGCTGTTTCAGTCATTCTGACAGGTATGAGGTGATATCTCATTGTAGTTTTGATTTGCATTTCCCTGCTTATGAGTGATGTTGAGCATTTTTTCATGTGTCTGTTGGCCATCTCTATGTCTTCTTTGGAGAAACGTCTGTCCATGTCTTCTGCCCATTTTTTAACTGGATTATTTGTTTTCTGGGTGTCGAATTTTCTAAGTTCTTTATGTATTTCAGATACTAACCCTTTATCAGATATGTCATTTGCAAATATCTTCTCCCATTCCTTAGGTTGTCTTTTAGTTTTGTTGATTGTTCCTTTTGCTGTGTAGAAGCTTTTTATTTTGATGAAGTACCAGTAGTTTATTTTTGCTTTTATTTCCCTTGCCTTAGGAGCTTTTACCTAGAAAGAAGTTGCCATGTCTGATGTCAAAGAGGTTACTGCCTGTGTTTTCATCTAGAATTTCTATGGTTTCAGGTCCCACAAGTCTTCTATCTTTTTTGAATTAATTAATTAATTTTCTTTTTATTTTTTTTCCTTACCATAGCACATACCCTCCCCAATGTCCATCACCCAGCCACCTCATCCCTCCCACCCCTCTCCCTCCAGCAACCCTCAGTTTGTTTCCTGAGATGAAGAGTCTCTTATGGCTTGTCTCCTTCTCTGGTTTCATCTTGTTTCATTTTTCTCCTCCCTTCCCCTATGAATTTATTTTTGTGTATGGTGTAAGAAAGTGGACCAGTTTCATTTGTTTGCATGTTGCTATCCAGTTTCCCAAACACCATTTGCTGAAAAGACTACTTCCCATTGGATATAAAAATTGCATTTTTCATTGTTATAAAATACTCAAATCTAATGATTATCTTTCTGATTGTCCAATACTGTTGATAAAATGAATACTATATCGAAACAAAAAATGATAACTCATGTCAGTAATATCCAGTAGAATAAACTTGATTGGCTAAGTAAACTGATTGCCTTTTTATTCTGATTTCCAAATGCTCTGCATCATTATACAATTGGCAGAAATGAGAGCAGGAAAGAGAAAAGGAGAAAAATAAAACAATGGGATGAAAGAAAATAAATGTTACAGAAATGAGAGTTGGAGATGAAGTAAAAGGGGAAAAAAGACCACATACCATGTATAGGTCATGGATAGGACTTGGTAACTAGAGTGAGAGAAAGTGAATCCTGAGGAAATCACCAGTAATAATGAATGAGCCTTTCACATTTCCCCAATTAATCAATGTTTCTACTAACTTCTTCTGATAAAGATATATATTTCTAATAAAAAATGCAGAGAACGAGTTGGATATAATAGTCGAGAAAATGTTATGTAGTTTTTCTCATATAGAAATGGCAGCTTAGTAAACAATGTTCAAAAATGTTCTTCAAGAATTATGTATATAATTAGATGTTCGGTAGTTGTCAGGCACTGTGGACACCTAAAAAAAAAAAAAAGAAAAAAAAAGAAGAAGAAAAGAAAATGCACCGTATTTATTTAGTGTCAGTGAATATTCCACCTTAAAGAAATAACATTCTTTTCTTTGAGAGGGCAAATGGACTGTGAACAAATGAAATACTAAAACAACAAGGTGAACAATGAGCTATTTAGGTAAAGCTGAACATATAACGGCTGATATGTCTAAACAAAGTAAGTTTCCTAAAAAAAAAAAACCAAAACAAAAAATTCAACAGTTTATATTTTGTGTGTGTGCACATGGCAGAAATAGTAGCAGAGACCTAGAAAGTAAGAGGTTCCTTTCACTGGATATGAAGGACGTTTGAATAGTACAGCTTTACTTTCTTGAGGATCACCAGCTTTTGACTTACTTTCTATCCTAATTTTTCTAGACACTGATAATTATTTTCTTCCTAGAGAAACTCTTTCATCCTGATTTCTGGAGTTACCATTCTTTTCCTTCCTTGGCCAATCTTCATTAAACCCTCTTGATTCTTCAGATTCGCTATCATAAATAGCCTCAAGACTTGGTGATAGAACACTAAAGATGCAGAAAACTTCTTCCAATCCTTTATATTTCAAGAGGCAGACTTAAAAAGAATTATTTAATCCTACTTAGTCAACATACAGTGCAATACTGGTTTCAGGAGTAGAATTCAGTGATTCATCACTTACAACACCCAGTAAGGAGAAGACCCTTTAATCAAAGGGTCTAATCCAGATCTCTACCTATTCCACAAGACATCCTTAAACTGACATTCTGCTATATCTTGAAAATCAATGTATTTAAAATAAAACTCTTTATCACTTTTGTTTCACTTTCCATCTTTCACTTGTCCTTCTGTTCTCTTGGATATTTTTGGAAAAGCTTTTATTTTTTCTTCTCCTCCACCCCTAAACTTTGTATAATGAAGCTCCAATTCATTCTCAAACCTTTCCCGTCATGCTTATGTACAATGAAGTAATTCTTACTTTACCAGGTGATTTAATATTTGGTTGTATACTGTCCTGTTTTCTCATTGGTTAATATATGTATGGTTCCCTTTTTAAGTGAGTTGTAAACCCTTCAGAAATGTAATTTCTTAGGCATCATATAGAGTTTTCAAAACAATAAACATTTGCAAAATTTTTAGTTACTGACTGAGGATCTGGAAAAAAATCATTAATGATAAAATGACTTTCTTTTTTTTACACTTTATCTGTTGTTATAGCATTATAGATACAGAGCCAATGCATATATCCCAATTTTCTCTTGAAATCACTGGGAAAGTGAATCTTATTTACTTGCTTTGTCCTCCAAGTGCAATTCCAAAAAGCGTAGATAAGCAACAGGTGCAAATGCATCAGCTGAATGTGTGACCACTTCTGATGAATCCCTAAAACACAAAAATTTTATAATGTGTTTATTTACTACGTAAATTGTGGCAAATTGTTCTCTGCTAATGACCAGAAGAGACCCCAAATCCTTTTGTATTTATTTCCACTGGTAAACAATATGTAGTGATTAACACCTATTTTTAAGAATCCAGTATTTTATTGGGAAAAGGATCGAGGATGCTAAATTTACAAGAAAAAGTAAAGATGCTTTTGTCTTTATAATGACATAGTTCAACTTTCAGGTTCACTCAAAGCTCTCTGAACATTTTTGAGACTTAAAATTCCTATTCAATTTCATTTTCACTTTCACAAATTTGCTTGGTAGGGGCTAACCATTAAACAATGGCACTTTATCTTCATTATTCCTTTCATTTTCAAGAGGTAATTCATTCAGTGTTTCACACAGAATCTCAATTATCCTTCACAAAAGCAGTACTGGTGACGGTTTTAAGCTCTAGGTGAACTCTTCACACTGCAATATCATTGCTATTAAAATTGATTGTCTGACATAGTAATTACCACATTCAGGTAAAATGGTATGAACTGCTTGCTGGCACCATATGGATACATGTAAATTAACTGAACTTTTATCAAAGATACCCTGTAAAGCGCATATGAATAACTAAGATTATGTGTGAAGTTCTAATAACTAATTATTTTTTATTGTTGTTTATTAAGAAAGCAATAGTGTTTTGCATTTCAACTAAATTTTAAAAATAGAATTTCTCCATATCTCTTTAATGCCTTGGGAACTAGTTCCATTATTTATATTAATACATTGTTAGCATTTTAACCTTTGTAGGATAGCAAAACAAATTGTTAACTTTATTTGACTCTGTCACTAATGTAAGATATTTTTGAGTCAACTTTTGTAATGTAAAGTTATTTAGTGGCAATAAAAGGAACCTCAAAATACTTGGCTCCAGAAATTAAATTTTCATGGACAAAATCTGTTTACTTTCCCCTTTGAAAGATCAGAGATAGAGAAAAAAAAATTTGATGATTAAGAGTCAACTACCATTTATGAACCTTTAATATCAAATATGCCTCTTGTTAATGCTTAGGAAAAAATAACATTAAAAAGGGCTTCTGTGACATTACAAGGAAAGCAACTTATGTTATAAAAGAAACAGAATTATTAAAGAGTCAGGATCCTGACAGAAAGATACAACCTGCTTTCACAGGCTACATCAACCAAAAGATGTCTCTGGTATAATGAGGAGAAAGAGAAAGTGAAGAGGCCAGCCTGCTTTTTCACACCTGCCCCTCTGGCTTGTTAGCCCTAATCTTATTTTTTCTACTTATTCCAAAACTGCTTGTTCTGGTCGTATCTTAGATCGATCAGATGCAGATTCCAATTCCTATGCACAACCTTACTCTTACATTAAATTTCAATCTCCCTGCTCTTGACCTCAGCCTTGGAAACTGACCTTGAACCTCAATTCTACCTAATCTAGGCAGCTTGGTTTTGATATCCTCGACAATGGAGTGAACCAAAACTATAATTAACCCGGAACCAATGCTATGTCAGTAGAAAGGGTTTTGGGCCCTCCCTTCTCATGCCAGTTATCTGCACTAGAAACAGAAGGTTGACAGCAAATAGCTCATTTAATTAATGTAATTACTGCATTCTGAATAAAGATGGTTATCCAGAGAAAATACAGAATATTCTAAGCACTAAATAAAGAAGAATATGATTTTTATGGATTCTATTAAAACCATAATCTCTAATTGACTAACATCATTTCATTCACTTATACAAAGCCAAACAACTGGAAGAAATTAGATCTCAAATGAAGAGTTTTTAGTTTCAAACAGAATAATGCCAGTATTGCTCTTCTTCTCCCTTTCAGAAATTCAACGGGAACTCAGCTTTCAAGGATCTTTAGTTTCTATTTCATGGATTTCTCTGAAACCTAGAGTAGGATCTGTTGAAATGTCCTTAGAGTAACCCAAAAATTAAGACCAATTGTGCCATAGCAAAAATGCTTTCCAGTTGGTGTTCTCCTCCCCTTTCCCTGTTAATACAAATAGTCAGTCTGGGCACTACCTCTTATACAACCGAGGCTTCTTGGTAGCCTCGGGGGCTAACCCATGTTCCCTTTCACTGTTCCATTAGGCTTACCCCTCGATACAACTTCAAAAGGACAGCTGAGTCAGGCCAGGCTCCCATGGTGTGAGGTCAGGCCCTATCCCCTCACTTCAGAACAAAAAAAACCTGACATTATCTCTTGAGACAGCCATGGTCTTTGTTCCTACCATTTCTCTGAGAAGACAACTGTATACAGATATTTCCTGTGGACTCTCACTTGTCCTCATAGACATCTTCAGTGTCATTTCTGTGAAGCCTTCCTTGACATTTTCCAATAGTCCTTAGTTGTTTTCTTTTATGTGCTTTTGTAATGTGTTCACAGGCCTTTCATTGCACGTCCACTACATTACAATTATGTGTTTGTATGCTTATCTTTCTTCTTAGAGAGGGACCAAGTTTTGATCACGTTTGTGTGACTTCCCCCACCCCACCCCTCTTGGCTCAGTACAGAGTACACTGTCTGGTATTTCATCAGACGTTTGTTGAATAAATGATTATAGTTGAAATTTTGTTAAGTATCTTCACATTACACAGTATTGAATTCTCATAAACCCACACTGATTTTTTTAATTACCTATCTTCTCATGAATAGATACTTTCTCATATGTGTACACTGCATGTATACATGTACATATATATACATGAACACACACCAATGTATCATATGCTATCTCTAGCATAATAAAGATAACATTTAATAGGTCTAAACATTTATTTTTTTTTAAAGATTTTATTTATTTATTTGACAGACAGAGATCACAAGTAGTCAGAGAGGCAGGCAGAGAGAGAGGAGGAAGCAGGCCCCATGCAGAGCAAAGAGCCCGATGCGGGGCTCGATCCCAGGACCCTGGGATCATGACCTGAGCCGAAGGCAGAGGCTTTAACCCACTGAGCCACCCAGGCGCCCCAGGTCTAAACATTTAAATATAAGGAAAATAGTTCATAAGTTTAAATAAATCTCACATAATACAGGATAGATGTCAGAAGGTAGATAAGTACTTGATTCATCCCTGCTGCTAAACGCCACATTGTGATGCCCTGTGCTGAATTATGCCTTGAGTGGGTAGAAAATAGGAGTAGGTGGGAAAAATGAGTACAAAGTGTTTTTTTTTTATTTTTATTTTTTTTTAAAGATTTTATTTATTCATTTGACAGAGAGATCACAAGTAGGCAGAGAGACAGGGAGGGAAGCAGGCTCCCTGATGAGCAGGGAGCCCTATGCGGGACTCGATCCCAGGACCCCGAGATCATGACCTGAGCCGAAGGCAGCAGCTTAACCCACTGAGCCACCCAGGCGCCCCTGAGTACAAAGTGTTTTAACCACAGAATTTAGCACTTCCTTCCTTCCACCCTCCCTTCATCCATCCCATGTGTAGCAACTTTATTAGTATAGTAATATTAATAATGCAAATGAAAGATGGGGATTTATCGAATACTGACATTTTGAAAATATGTTCATTAATAGAAGAAAATCACTTTCATTAATACAACATTAAGAGTTCAGTTCTTATATCTGATAAATATACACATGTATTTTAAAGTAAGAAGTAATAAGAAAGTAGGCTCTTTATTTGAGGACCTTCAATTGTCCCACAATTATCCTCCTTTCATAAAGGTTAAGCTATAATTGTTTTCCTCCAGGCCTCTCAGAAAAAAACCCTTCACTTTCTGAACTAAAAATCTCTATCTAAAAGTGAGTAATCACATATTAATTGACATGAAAAGTGAATTGTAAAACGCTCTAGTTAGAGAATTTTTAAATTACTTCCAGACAAAGACTGCTACAGGATTTAAAAAATGTTAATTTTTTCCTACAAGATTCCTACAAGATTTAAAAAATGTTAATTGGGGCAAAATGTATCTTATAATAAACTTCCAGAACCACCCCAATTTCTCTAAATTACTTTGATTCAATCTGTGTTTTTGAAGAAAAAAAAAGCCCTAATAATAATCAAGTCATTTTGCAGGTAAAAGTTTATTTTTTCTCCCCTTACAGGTGATCTCTTTTTCATCAAAACAATTTGAATCAGACATTTGAAATGGGATTCCTAATAATCAATTAGCTTTATGCCAATTGTGGCAGACCACAGAACAGGAGAAATTTTAATTTGTCCAAGAATGAATTCTAAGTTACCAGATCCAGTATTATTAATAGTCAAGTGTTAACAGACAGTTACAAGAACTTATCTTTTAGTTGTATCATCTCTAAATAAAGTAACTTTCATTTACATACAGCTTTAGAATGTGCAATGTATATTCACTCGCAGTATCACATGTAGTGCTTATCAGGTAGGTATGATAATGACATTTTCTATTTTACAGATTATTTATTTATTTATTTGACAGACAGAGATCACAAGTAGGCATAGAGGCAGGCGGGGGGTGGGGGAAGCAGACTCCCCGCGGAGCAGAGAGCCCGATGTGGGGCTCGATCCCAGGACCCTGGGATCATGACCTGAGCTGAAGGCAGAGGCTTTAACCCACTGAGCCACCCAGGTGCCCCGATATTTTCTATTTTAAAGAGGAGGAAAGATTTTATATATAATAGGTGACATGCTTTTTCCACAAACTAGTATATGTTCCAACCTATCACCTCCAATTATAACCTAAAAAGGAACACATACAAGTAAGTGGAAATGGAATACATTTTTAAAAACAAACAATAAATGACTGATAAATTCAACAATATTTAACAAACTCTTATGAGTGACAACTATGTATTATAAGAGTTCAGGAATGAGAACAAGCACTAGAAGGAATGGCAACAAAAGCTTTTAAAAATGGAAGGATTTTTATAGCATAGGAAAGATAGCCAGTGGTACTCTAGTAGTAGTGCTGTATGGTGACAGATGGTGGCCACACTTATGATGGGCAGAGCAGAACTTATAGACTTGTTGAATTGCTAGGTCGTACACTTGAAAGTAACGTAATGTAACATTGTGTGTCAACTATATTTCAATTAAAAAGAAAAGAAAAAAAAGGAAGAATTTAGCAAAGAGGAGAAAAATGGGAAGGCAAGCTAAAAGGCATCAAGTAAAAAAGTTATGAAGATAAGGTGAGGCATAGCCTATGAAGAAAAAAGCACAATATGTTTAAGCATCAGAATTAGATGAGTGATGAACTGATAAATGAGTAGGAATGAAAAGACAGTGCTTCCTCTGTGCTCTCAAGATACATACCTGTAAGTATTAGCATTTATGTAGTTGATGCACTTGTCTCTCATGTTATAGGAAAAACTTCTATAGAGCAGAGGAGTAGCTTGCAGAGTTCCACCCATATAATTCACCTCAATAAATGATTATTCAATTGAACTAAACATTTCAGCACTAAGGGTTTTAATATCCCTCCCCTGACATCCCTCTCTAAAATAGCATGACTGATTTCTCCCATGGCATTGTCTTGGCCAGGCTTAGGTTCCCTTGCCTACAAATGATGTCTACAAAAGTTTCAGTTTTCAGGTCTAACACACTATAATAAACAGACCTTCTGCTTATGTAGTGTAAAGCAGTACATCTCTTATAATTCTAGGTTGTTCATAAAGACTTTAAGAACCTCAAGTTGTCAAATAAATGGGACAAGTTGTATTCATTGGCATTTTCCTCTTAGCATGTCTCTCTCTCTCTCTTTTTTTTAACAAATTTAGTTAGTCTCATATTAATAAGTATATATATCATAAGTTTCCCCATTATACTATATTTCACCTGTGCATGCAAATACTCTTCTTGAATAATGGAACAGTATTTTCTTATGGAAGTAAGACCTAATGTACATTTTATTCATGAATTATTTTGTGATCAGTAGCCAGAAGAATGATCTCCTACATATGAACTTGTAACTTTTATCCCTTATCATCTTGTATCTTAATTGTACATAGATGTGTCTTCCACTCAACCTGTGAAGGCAGGAGCTATCTTTGAACATCAATGGTGCCCAGTAGTATGCTTTAGACATAATAGGTACTTGATAAATATTTGCCAAATAAATTATTCTGTCAATGATTATTAATGGAAAAGAAGTTAGAAAAACATGAAAGAAGTAAGAGTGGATGAATATTACATATATGATAATGAAAATGTCTTGGCCATGCTTCACTAGGTATATGTATTTTTTAGAAAATTCACAGAGTTGTCTTAATTTTCTTTCTCTCTCTCACTCTCTTTTTAAGATTTTAATTGTCAGAGAGAGAATGAGAGAGAATGAGAGAGCAAGAGAACACAAACAGGGGGAGGGCAGAGGGAGAAGCAGGCTCCTAGCCGATCAAGGAACCTGATGCAGGACTCAATCCCAGGATCCTGGGATCATGACCTGAGCTGAAGACAGACACTAAACCGACTGAGCCACCTAGGCATTCCATTTTAATATTCTTAGATCACTCCTTCACTCATTATTAATATGTACAAAGAAATCACCCCTTAGTGGTGACCATGTTGAAGTTGTCCACTCGAAACAGGATGCCAGTCTTCCATGAGATGTGGTTCCTGAAGTTGAGCATAATTCTGTCAATCTTTTCCAAGAATAAGAGCTTAGAAAAAGCAGATCAAGTGCTCTCTTAGCATAGGAGAAGAGGAACACAAATTAGAGTATAGATAACAACGTTAACAGACTGTAAAAAAAAAAAAAAAGAAAAAAGGAAGTTCTTGTTTTTCACTACTAATTTTAACAATCTATGGCAAAGAAATCACAGTTTTTGCCACAAACCAAATTCACTCAAAAACAAAGTTTATATGTAAAAATAACCCCAAATAATAAAAGAGAAATGTTTAGCATTACAATTCCAAGTTGTAAAAGCCAAGAAAAAGGAAAGAGGATGGAGTTAATGGGACCCACAGGCTACTGATGTGGCAGTTTATCAAATGTAGCTGTAATGAAAGATAAATAATACAGGCAATTCACACTTCATGAAAGGATAAAAGTGTCAGTGTGTAGGTACCAGTTTTACTGCAGGGCATAATCAGCAAGTAAACGAAAGTGCAATATCTAAAAAGTTTATAGCCTTCTATGAAGGCCTCATCTTGTCAGGTATTGATTTAGGTATTCAGACGACTTCACTGGTATTAAACAAACTGAGTGTTTGTGAACTTGGAGGACACGTTCTATTTCTCCCAACAAAAGTTGCCTCAAGCTTAATGTTAAGTTGTTTCCATCACTTAAATTTAAGGAAAGGGAAGAAAATGCTGAAATGATATCTTACACAATTATTTTCTTCTTAAATAGAGGGCAATCCAAAGTGAATGTTTCATACTCTCCTCCTTCTCCACAAACATGGACTCCGTACTTCTTAGAAAGCTGAAAGTAAGAGAATAACAACAACAAAACAGGAAACTCAAAATTAGGCAGCAAAAACACTCATTTAACTAATATTATTTTTTCCTAAAAAAGAAATCCATGCAAGAAACTTTAATTCCAAAAAAGGATCACAAGCTACAGGAAAATAACTTTGTATTTCAACTTAAAAAGTGCTTAAAGCCATTTGAAAAATGTAATCATAAAAGCACAGGAGTTTTAGTAATCCCAAAATCCCTACAAAAAGATGTAAAGGCCAACATTTTACATATAACGAGAAAACTTAGAGATTACCATAAATTTTAGGAATGACATTAGCTTTAGATCCAAAGAATGCTAAGGAGAAAAGGTACCTAGTCATGTAGTAGTAAATGAGACTGTATGCAGCGGAACTGTGCTTCCCCTTTGCCCTTTGACCTATATGTGAATGAGGGGAAATAGGGTGTGTTTAGAGCATTTCTTAGAGACACAGAGAACGTAATGTAAGGCCTTTCCTTTGGCCTGTGAACAAAAGGGAGTCACAGACATGGCTATTATGCTTGAGGTTATTATTAGTGAAGTTCCAAAGGTACTGAGAACTAATGCAAGTTCCAAGGCTGTAGACAAGTCTTAGAAGGTCTAATGCCAAGAAAGGTTGGGATAGCTTATCATGTGATCTAATTAAACCTTAAATTAAAAAAACAGGCAAGCAAAGAAACAACAAACATCCTGTGATCTGCACTAAATAGAAGTTATATTTCTTAAATAATCCCAAGACTGAGAGTAAAATCATTTCCCATTTGGTCCAGTGTATGGCTGGACTCAGGGAACACTCTCATTGACTGTGTCAGAGAATCTTCCTGTTCTTGCGTTGAGGCTTTATTACTATGTTCCATCTTCTTCACTCTGAATTTCATAGCTTTCCCTGCTTATAGCCTCTCCCTAGTCCAAAGTCCTCATTGCCCAAAGGAAGAGAGTCTCCACTGATGCTGCCTGCTACTGCCAGTGCTGGCACTATGGCCTAAGTCTTCAGTTTTATTTGAATAGTTACACATTTATTTCTCTGGTTATTTTTGTAGGTGTGCTATAATTCTGAAGCCATTACATTTAAACTCTTGACTATATGCCCATAGGGACTTAAAGCATGGATCTGCGTGAATTCTACTGCTCTTTTCAAGGATCAGCAGTAATGTGAATGACACTGTAAAGACAAACAGTAAGAAAAGTGAGGGAAAGAAAGCTGGGTGGCATTTTCTATATGAGTTCACAAGAGCAAAGCAGAAATTTTCACTTTGAGTCATGATGTAGAGAAGCAGTGAGACAGAATTATGCCAGTTGGTCCTTATGGGAGCACATAACAGGAACAGATTACTTTACTATATTAAATCAAATTAAATTAATATCTGCCCTGCAATAAAAATGTAGAAATAATAACAGGGTATGGGTTTCAGGGATGTTTCCTCATTCAGCAGCTAGGATCTGTCCTCCTTTTTGCTGATATCCCTTTCACTGGTCTTCCCATTCCAGGAACTTTCCCTCAAGTGAACCTTCTGATCTCACCTTTACAGTCAGTCTTTTTATGAGGGAGTATACCTTATCAATTATTAGCTTCCTTTCATCAGAAAATTCTCTACTTAAGCTTTACATAATTTCTATAATCAACCCACCAAAGAAAAACTGGATTTTTAAATTAAAGTTGGCACGGCTGTTATCCCAGTGAAGTAGTTCTATTAGTCTCTAATAAAAATAATGTAAGCTACTATAATAAACCAACATATTCTCATTATAAAGACTGCCAGGAGGAGGAGTCAAGATGGTGGAGGAGTAGCAGGCTGAGATGACATCAGGTAGCAGAAGTTCAGCTAGATAGTTATCAAACCATTCTGAACACCTACAAATCCAACAGGAAATTGAAGAGAAGAAGAACAGCAATTCAAGAAACAGAAAATTGACCACTTTTGGAAAGGTAGGACCTGCAGAGAAATGAATCCAAAGGGACAGGAAGATAGACTGTGGGGGGAGGGGCCAGCTCCTGGCAAGCGGTGGAGCAATGGAGCCCAAATCAGAACTTTTAGAAGTCTGCTCCACTGAGGGACATCACTTCAGAGGCTAAGCAGAGGTGGAGCCCTCATGGGGACAGCATGGTCTCAGGTCCCGCAGGGTCACAGAAGGATCAGGGGTGTCGGAGTGTCGCAGAGCTCACAGGTTTTAGAGCGGGGAAGCCAGTTACAGAGACAGAGCAGAGGAGTGAACTCTCAGCTTGGGATTACCTTAAACCGTGATCCATGGCACAGTCGGGACACTGCTCTTTCAGCAGGGACCCCATAAGTGGCAGATCCAGGGAGATGCCCCCTGGAAGAGTGGCAGGGATCTGCTGGGTTTGGAGACTCCAAACAGGGCTGTGTGCCAGAGACAAAAACACTGAGTCACAGGCTACAGGCCGGGTGAGCTCGGAGCATGGCTGGAGACCAGGGAGACGGGAGTGATTGATCGCTTTTCTCCGAGGACACACTGAGGAGTGGGGCTCTGAGCTCTCGGCAACTCCAGGCTGGAGATTGGTAAGTCACCATTTTCATTCCTGTCCTCCAGAGCTCTATGGAAAGCATTCAGGGAACAAAAGCTTCCAAGAGTGAACCAGAGCCGATTACTTAGCCAGGCCCCTGGCAAGGGCAGTGCAATTCTGCCTCACTAAGATGTTTGAGAATCACTACAACAGGCCCCTCCCCGAGAAGATCAGCAAGAAATCCAGCCAAGACCATGCTCACTGATCAAGGAGAACAGCAGAATTCCAGAGGAGAAAGCAAAGCATGGAATTCATGGCTTTCTCCCATGATTCTTTAGTCTTGCGAAGTTAATTCAATTTTTTTAATTTTATTTTTTTCTTATTCTAATTTTTTAACTTTTACTCTTTCCTCATTTAACATTTTTAAACTAGTTTATCTTAACAATATCTTTTTTAAAAAAACTTTTTGAACCTTTATTATTATAGTCATATTTTATCCTTCATTGTATCTAACTTTATATTTTGTATATACATAGGGTATTTTCTCCTAAAAAATTTTGGGATACAACTTCTTCTAATAGATCAAAATATACCCTAAATCTAGCACGGGGTTTGTTGTACTCTCCAGCCAGAGCAAATTCTCTCCACTTTCTTTTTCTTTCTTTTCCCAACCAACTTAGCTTATCAACACTTTTTAAAATATTTTTAAAAATATTTTCATGTTTACAGTCAGACTCCATCCCTTCATCGTGTTTATCCCATTTTTTTTATACATATAAGTTTTTCTTTCTTTAAATTTTTGGGATGTAGTTTCTTCTAAGAGACCAAAACACACCCAAAATCAAGTGGGTGGCTCTGTTCTATTCATCAGTCTAATAAATATATTAATATATATTTTTTCTTTTCTTAAAAAATTTTTTTGAACTTTTTACCCCCTTTCCTCTCCCCATGATTTGGGGTCTCTTCTGATTTGGTTACCACACATTTTTCTGCGTCTTTGCCGCCTCTTTAGTATTTTATTCTGTCGTTCATATATTTTTATCTGGATAAAATAACAAGGAGGAAAATAACACCACAAAAAAAAGAACAAGAGGCAGTACTGAAGGCTAGGGACCTAATCAATATGGACATTGGTAATATGTCAGATCTAGAGTTCAGAATGATTCTCAAGGTGCTAGCTGGGCTTGAAAAGGGCATGGAAGATATTAGAGAAACCCTGTCTGGAGAAATAAAAGCCCTCTCTGGACAAATAAAAGAACTAAAATCTAACCAAGCTGAAATCAAAAAAGCTATTAATGAGGTGTAATAAAAAAATGAAGGCTCTTACTGCTAGGATAAATGAGGCAGAAGAGAGAATTAGTGATATAGAAGACCAAATGGTGGAGAATAAAGAAGCTGAGCAAAAGAGAGACAAACAACTACTGGACCACGAGGGGAGAATTCAAGAGATAAGTGATACCATAAGATGAAACAATATTAGAACAATTGGGATTACAGAAGAAGAAAAAAGAGAGAGGAGAACAGAAGGTATATTGTAGAGAATTATTGTAGAGAATTTCCCTAATATGGCAGAGGGAACAAGCATCAAAATCTAGGAGGTGAAGAGAATCACCCTCAAAATCAATTACAATAGGTCCACACCCCATCATCTAATAGTAAAATTTGTAAGTCTTAGTGACAAAGAGAAAATCTTGAAAGCAGCCCGGGACAAGAAGTCTATAACATACAATGGTAAAAGTATTAGATTGGCAGTGGACTTAGCCACAGAGACCTGGCAGGCCAGAAGGAACTGGTGTGATATATTCAGAGCACTAAACGAGAAAAACATGCAGCCAAGAATACTATATCCAGCTAGATTATCATTGAAAATAGAAGGAGAGATAAAAAGCTTCCAGGACAAACAAAAACTAAAAGAGTTTGTAAACACCAAACCAGCTCTACAGGAAATATTGAAATGGGTCCTCTAAGCAAAGAGAGAGCCTAAAAGTAGTAGACCAGAAAGGAGCAGAGACAATATACTGTAACAATCACCTTACAGGCAATATAATGGCACTAAATTCATATCTCTCAATAGTGACCTTGAATGTAAATGGGCTAAATGCCCCAATCAAAAGACACAGGGTATCAGAATGGGAAAAAAACAAAACCCACCAATATGCTGTCTACAAGAAACTGATTTTAGACCCAAAGACACCTCCAGATTTAAAGTGAGGGGGTGGAAAACAATTTACCATGCTAATGGACATCAAAAGAAAGCTGGGGTGGCAATCCTTATATCAGATCAATTAGATTTTAAGCCAAAGACTATAAAAAGAGATGAGGAAAGACACTATATCATATTCAAAGGGTCTGTCCAACAAGGAGATCTAACAATTTTAAATATATATGCCCCTAACATGGGAGCAGCCAACTATATAAACCAATTAATAACAAAATCAAAGAAACACATCAACAATAATACGGTAATAGTAGGGGACTTTAACATGCTCCTTGCTGAAATGGACAGATTATCCAAGCAAAAGATCAACAAGGAAACAGAGGCCTTAAATGACACACTGGACCAGATGGACACCACAGATATATTCAGAACATTCCACCCCAAAGCAACAGAATACACATTCTTCTCTAGTGCACATGGAACATTCTCCAGAATAGATAACATCCTGGGTCATAAATCAGGTCTCAACTGGTACCAAAAGACTGGGATCATTCCCTGCATATTTTCAGACCACAATGCTCTGAAGCTAGAACTCAATCACAAGAGAAAATTTGGAAAGAACCCAAATACATAAAGGCTAAAGAGCATCCTCCTAAGGAATGAACCAGGAAATTAAAGAAGAATTGAAAAAAATTCAAGAAAACAAATGATAACAAAAACACAATGGTTCAAAATCTGTGGGACACAGCAAAGGCAGTCCTGAGAGGAAAATATATAGTGATACAAGCCTTTCTCAAGAAACAAGAAAGGTCTCAAACACACAACCTAACCCTACACATAAAGGAGCTGGAGAAACAACAACAAAGAAAGCCTAAACCCAGCAGGGGAAGAGAAATAATAAAGATCAGAGCAGAAATCAATAAAATAGAAACCAAAAAAAAAAAAAAAAAAAAAGAGGAAGAAAAAGAAAAAGAAAAAGAAAGTCAATGAAACTAGGAGTTGGTTCTTTGAAAGAATTAATAAGATTGATAAACCCTTGGCCAGACTTATCAAAAAGAAGAGAGAAAGGACCCAAATAAACAAAATCTTAAATGAAAGAGGAGAGATCAGAACTAACACCAAGAAATACAAACAATTATAAGAACATTTTATGAGCATATGCCAGCAAATTTGGCAATCTCAAAGAAATGGATGCATTCCTAGAGACATATAAAATACAACAACTGAATCAGGATGAAATAGAAAACCTGAAGAGACCCCAAACCAGTAAGGAGATTGAATTAGTCATCAAAAATCTCCCAAAAAACAAGAGCCCAAGGCCAAGTGGCTTCCCAGGGGAATTCTACCAAACATTTAAAGAAGAATTAATTCCTATTCTCCTGAAACTGTTCCAAAAAATAGAAATGGAAGGAAAACTTCCAAACTCATTTTATGAGGCCAGCATTACTTTGATCCCAAAACCAGATAAAGACCCCATCAAAAAAAAGAATTACAGACCAATATCCTTGATGAACACAGATGTGAAAATTCTCACC